>RQTK01001034.1:5991-121007 GCA_003991915.1 Elysia chlorotica | reverse complement strand
TAGATAGATAGATTAATAGATAGATAGATAGATAGATAGATAGATAGATAGATAGATAGATAGATAGATAGATAGATAGATAGATAGATAGATAGATAGATAGATAGATAGATAGATAGATGTATAGATAGATAGAGAGACAGAGGTTAATTAGGCCTATACAGTACAAATTATTATGTGGAAATATAGATCTAGAAAAAAAAGAAACATCTTAAAGGAAAAAAAAACAAATCAATGACTGAGTGCCATCTTTACAGCAGATTTAAATGCTAACTGATACGTGAAAAACAGATATCGTACGATGAAGCCCAAACAATCAAAATCAGCGCACTAAAAATTATCAATAGGGGTGTTCGATGGAACCATTATAATAATCTGTGGATGGAACCGACTACGTGCGACAGTGACTATCACTCAAGTATATTACATGTATTTAAAGACTAGATAGGCTAAACGATAATAATAATATCGCGAAAAATGCAGTGCGCTTCAGGGGGCCAGGGGCTTTAGCCCGTCTTGTTATTAGGTCAATGGTAACAATCGAGGAAGCCCAACCGTAAAAAAACCGAAGAGGAGAAAAGTTTCGAATGCCGCACCAGGGGCGTTTCTGTCACTTTCTGACTTTCTGTCTGCAATCCGCATTGTTACTGTGGTCCTGGCTGGGCGAACCTAACCACACATAGCTAGACCACGGTATTGTTGAATGTTGATCAGAATATAAACCCAGTGCTTCAACGGAGACGGTTTAATTTTGCAAGTTGACACTTAGATCTAGATCTAGAATCTAGTTAAAGTTTAAGTGAGACGTTTTCTAAATCACGCTTGTTATGTACCAAAGGCGAAGACTTTAAAAATTCGCTTAAATCCAGTTAAAGGCCAGTTTATTTATTTCTTCTATCTGGATTCATACTGCACATCAACAAAGATGCGTGCCCTCATATTAAGTTCAATCATTTGTGTGCTTATTATTTACACAAATGCAAGCAAGTATTCAAAGTCAGCCAATGATGATATTGATTATGAAAGAGAAGAGAAACCTTTCAGGATGAAAAAGGTGAACCTTCTGTGGACGAAAGGTAAAAAGGTAAAGTACCTGAGAAGTGAAAAAGCAAACAAAACAAACGCGCCATTAGCTGGTTTTATTGGATATGTTGCTCTATAAATCTGTATTATTTATTTATTATTAGGGTTAATGTTCTTGTTGTTATTATTATTATTATTATTATTATTATTATTATTATTATTATTATTATTATCATTATCATCATCATTATTATTATTATTATCATTATTATTTTTATTATTATTATTATTATTATTATTTTTATTATTTTTATTATTATTATTATTATTATTATTATTATTATTACTTTTATCACTAATCAAGTTACTTAAGTGCATGTATTTCTCTCTGTTCGAGATCTTTTTTTTTTTGTTAAGCCAAAATGTCCATTATTAACAGAACGAGCTCTATAATGAATCCGGTAGAAAAAAGCAATATGTATATATTTTGTCCTCAAATCAAATCTATAGAATTTAAAAATAAATGTGAACAGGCTCATTATGTTTATGTGTTACATAAGCTGAGATTAAACATTTTTAATTTAAATTTAAAAACCCTCCTGATTCTTATTGAAATGGAAACTTAATTCCAAAAGTTGTGGAACTAATGGTTTACCGAGGTGCACTGTAGCAGCTCTCTACTATACGCTAGACTGGCTAGAGAATCATCCTTGCACAATGACAATGACTGCTAGAGTGGCAAGGTTGCTTGATTTTTTTATAACAGGAAAGGTTTAATGTTCAAGAGTTTTATAGGAGCATTCTAACTTTGTCTTAATGTCACTTCACATGATCTTATCAGCTCAAGGAATACTAAGTTCATATTTTGATATTTTTTAATTGACTTTTACTCATAGCATCCTTACTATTTCTGCATGAATTTTAAATAAATTGACCCTCTTTCTTTTTGATATTTATTTTCATATATCCAATCGCCTATTTCTATGTACAAGGAAGACAGTGGTCCTATATGTGAAAATATTAATTTTGAAAACTTTATTGACGTAAATTAAATATCTGCAACAAATACCTTAAATTTTCAGAAACTTTCAAGTCGAAAGCTTGCAGATCTATATGCTGAGTTGAGTGTTCATGATAAATATGAGGCTCACCTGAAAAAAATACGGGCTGCTAACAAAGATGAAGATGGAACTCTGGAGGCAAAAGTAATGAAAAGCTATGCATGTAAGTTTATGATAAATTTTTTAAGTTTAAAATTTTGATGAACCTGTATCCTAGCATATGAATTTAATAGATGTCATAGAGAATTCTAGAAATGAGAAATAGACATTAGAAATGACATTTTACGTTAAGGTTACAAAGTGCCTCTGCAAAAGATTAATGATTTCATAAATTATAATAATGAAAACCTCCTCTTCTTAATAAGGTGTTATGATTACACTATCTTCAGCATTAACTAATAATCTGAAAATTTGCTTTCTATATTAATATCCTGTTTGCAATCTAACTAATTTTCGGATATTCTATCTAAATGTATGCCCAACAGTGTAGATGCCATATAATGGATGGGACATACATTATAACTGTAATGTTCTGAAAGGAAAAGCAATTGAATATTGAGTTCCACTTTATTTTCTAAATAAGAGGCATAATATTTTATAAGCCTATATGCTGTTTAATAGGAAAATCACTTTCTAGTTCACTTAAATATAAACATAAAAAAAATCTTTTCAGTAATTGTGGATCATTTTGGATTGGATGACTCTTTGCCTTCTGGGAAAAACAAACATATTAATGAAATTCCATTTGAAGAAGAAGAGTACACTGGAAAAGAGATACAGTTCCAAGATCGAAAGCTACAGAGCATGTGGAGGAAAGCTCAAGAATCTGGTTTTTCCCGTAAATATTTATGCAAAAGTTTTTTTTATATTGATATAATACAAAATCATTGCTTTTTGTTGTCAGTACATTTGCTAGATATTTCTATTAAATATGAATCTTTTAGTTTTGTTGAAAACTTTTCACTTTGACATTTATGGCTTATTGATCATAAAAAAAATAATTTAAGAAAGAAATCATTTTTGCTCACTATAAAAAAAGGAGAAAGAAACATTCTTCACATCTGATTTCACCCATTGCATCTAGGAATTTCTACCTAATTTATCTACAGCAAGATTATCTTCCACATTTATTTTTTATTGAATTTTGTTGTACAGTGCATAGGATACATTTTTTGGGGAGGATAATAGTTGAATTTGATTGTGTAGGAAGCACAATGTTCTTTATTAAAGTCTTCAATGATAATCTAAACTTTTAAGCAATTGATGACTAGAAAAAAAGAATCACCTGCTGATTTTGTGTTTTTACGTTAGAACTAGATTGTCCATTGTTACTTATAGTCTTTCTCATTTACAGTCTGCATTGAACTTTAAAAACTGTTATAAAATGTTGCTTGTTATTTTAAAAATCATTCAATACCATATCTATCTTCAGAGTCAGACCTTCAAATGCTGAGAGAGGAGTTTCAACACCAGCAGATAAAAGTCAATGAGTTAAATTTTCTAATGGCAGAACTTGGTGCAGATCCAGGTAACTTTCTTTCCTGTATACTTCAGTAAGTCATGTCAGAGCAATCTATGTTGTTGTTTTAAAAAAAATATAAACTAAGTATCTAAATGTCCCTACCAAGAACATTCTCCTTTTGATTCGAGGCATCCTTTTTTTGTGTGTAATGATTGTCATAATAGCGGGCTTTTTTTTAGTTATGTGTAGCATCTAAACAATTGTCCGACTTGATTAGACATTGGACTGTTTACCATAATAGGATCATCTTTGAGAACCTAGGAGACATGAAACGAGGATAAAGTTTCTCTCCTACATACACGGCGAAAATGCACTGATTCTGTTCACTTTAGTTTTGAGCAGTAAATAAGCAGACACCTGACAGGCCAGCGACGACCACCGTCTCAGGAGGGGTCATCGGGAGGTTAATGACTTTTCATCCGGTGCAGATGCTGGCTAATTGCCTGTGGGCATTTTTATGGGAAAATGTTCAAAACTCAACACTTTATTTTATCGAGCAGTTTAAACCACGCTGATTAAATCATTGTTTTATTTTTATAAGTTATTTCTCAGAATATAAACATTTCCGAGGAACTAAATTTCATATGGACAGGTATATACTGTCTAATACTATAACCACTTTAATTGGTTGATGGAAATCCGGAATTATTACCACGATTCAACGGATTGTTATTTTTAATTTAAGTTTTTAACTACTTTTTTACCATAGAGAAAATACATTTTTGTTTTAACAGAATTGTATATTCTTCTAGTTTACAAAAATATAAATTTTGTCTGCTGCACATGGATGGCTAAAATGTTGAAAGCGTACTATGATATTTGTATATTTTATTCTGATATCATACTTTTAATATAGAATAAATAAGGTAAAACGATACAGATTTGTTCAGTATTTTAATTATTTCTATGATACACAGTAATTATCCATTGTTGGTTTAAATGGAAAAGAAGAAAGTGAAGAGGAAGAAGAAGAAGAAGAAGATGAAAATGAAGAAGGAGAAGAAGAAGAAGATGAAGAAGAAAAATTAATAAGGAGGAGGGGGAGAAGCATGTGCTACACTGCCCTAACATAATATTTTTTATATCTATGGCTATCCCACTGATGAATAAAATCCTCTACGTTGACTAGTTATCATTTATTAGGTCCAGAACGAGAGGATTTCTGAGCGTGCAAGTGACTTGTCTTGTTTATCTTGTGAACCCCAGGTGTGCAGCAGAATCTGAAAACAGAGACTTTTTCACGAACTAAGTCATTTTAAACTTTATTTTTTTTAGGTCACAATGTATGTATTTTTCCACTTTCTCCTAACAGAATGATGCACATTTGCTTGTCTTTTTAAACATATCCATCAAAAAAAGAATATCCTTTTGCAAGTAGTGTGATTTTCTGTTTTAAAAAGGGTATCAATCGCATTCCACGCATTCCATCCGCATGCCTTTTCCTGCCGCGCAGGGAAATTTCTAATCAGAGACAGTGCTTGCCCACCCGTGGTGAGCTGTCAGATAAGGGTGCAAGATTTATAGGCTTAGAGTTCTCTGCTCACAAACTAAAGTGAACATGATTCGTCGCCGTGCCTACCAAAGAATAACTCAAATGTAGCAATGAAAAAAAGAAGTTATTAAGACAGGGTATGTAATTAAAGATAATAGTGTCTAAACTGTAAAAACAAGTGTATAAAATATGCAAAAAATGTAAAACCATTTTTGAAATTAAGGAAATTGTTTTTTAAAAAAATGTGAAGGGTGAGGTTCTTTTTTAATCCTGACCATCCCTTTTCCCAAATTAGCAATTGGCAGCATTAAAACTTTGAACTTGAATTAATCCACAAAAATAAAAATTCTTGGATATCCTTGATATTTCAACAAAATTTCTGCCTTGCTGTGTTAAACTCAAAGAGTTGGATCCTGAATCTGGGATGTATCGATAAACTTGCCAAACTTATGCACATTAGCAGCGTAGCCTCTCCCTCACCCCCTTCATTTAAGTGCGTTATATAACCACTTCCATGCTTATGACACACCTGTCATTGAAAACACTTTCTTTCATACCACCAGATTTGCTTGAAGATGCAGACCCATATGAAAATGTTGTGTGGCCTGACATCAAAATGAAAGAGCAGTTATCAGAGGAGAAGCTTAAGGAATCGAACGTGACTCTCAAACTCAAAGAAAATCACGGCAAAGTCAAGGCAGGCTACCAAAAACTAGAAGACTTGATCTCCAGTGTTGGAGTGCCTGAGCCTGTGTTTACAGACGATCGGATCAACAACCTGTGGGCCATGGCTAAGAAAACAGACTGGTCCATGAATGAATTGAACAGTTTCAAGGTTTGTATAGTATATTGAAATGATGGGAAATGAGTCCAGCCTTTTCCTCAACAGTCAGAGGGAACGTTAAAAATTTGTATAATCGTTTATATTCATCTCGCAAAGCCTGTGATTGACAAAATAATTTTCTATATGTATGTTCTTAATATATATATATATATATATATATATATATGACTGAATAAACATTGAAATTGAAATTGAAATTGAATTAAATATGATGCTTTCAGTAGTACTCAATGTTTAGTCAAAAAGCAGTATGTTTAAAAAAAAAAAAGTTGTAAATGTGATTCTGACATGTCATGAACGTTCTAAACAGTACATTTTAAATACGTTTTTGGCTTCATGCCTTGACAGGAAACAAAACAAAGAACAACATTAATAACAATTAAAAAAAAATAAAATAATATGTACAGCAAAAGAGATAGTAAAAATGTACCAATAATTCAAACACATTTGTTTTCATTTTAAACTACACAAGCCAAGAAATCCACTATGCTTTCCAAGAGAAGGAACATCTTTTTTCTTTTTTGCAGTCTGAATCAATCTTGAGGAAGCATTTGATATTTTTGTAAAAAAAAAAACACATTTAAGACCATTGTGTATATTTTTTGCCAATCATACCTTTGAATAAAATTATATCTGTATTTATCTGCAAACTTCATTAAATAAATAAACATTGTTGTCTGAGATGGAACAAAGAAGAAGAAATGTAGCAAATAAGTTACCTTGCTCAGGTCACTGGATTCATCAAATTGATTCGCATATTCTTAGATTAGTAATTTATGTCTAATTAATTTGTCAAACATACCCTACATACAATGGAAGCCACTTACAATAAATTGTAAGAAGAAAAACTTTGGCTTTATAATATAACCTATTTCCGAGGCACCAATTATCTCCCTCTATATTTTTTGTGTTTTTTGTTACTTTACAGTCACTGTTTAATATAACCTAGGGGTAAAGTAAACTTCTTCGTCGCCAAAAGTTTTATTTAATTCATATACCTCGTAAGTATATATTAATATTGTTTTACTTTCATTTTGTGATCTGCATTTGAATTTTTCATGCAGCATTTCCTGTTCTTACTTTTTAGTCTGAAAGTTTTGCATGTTGTGTATGTAATATATTTTTTAAAGCTTCTAGACCTCCACTGCATCTCATTTTTTAACATTATGTATTCCCTCAACGTTGCAAACACTGGCATAGCAGTGTATTTTTTTCTCTTCGAAGCATGTCTGTTAAACAAATTGTTACCTTTTTTCTTTCCTGGCGCATTTTAGGAGGAGCTAAAGCATTTTGAACACCGCCTGAGCAAGCTATCATACTACAAAGATCAGCTAGACGGCTCTGAAGACGCCATTACACGCATGAAAGAGAAAGGTTTGGAAATCCCAGAGAAACACCAAAAGCTTATGGAAAAGAATGAATTTTTGGATCGAACGGTCAGTCTGAGTTTCTTATTCCATTGACTTTTGTTTTTTCGTTTGTGTTTTACATTTTTGTGGTCCTAACAGCTGTTTGTTATGTAGTAAATGTTTTGCAGTCTTGCTTTTACAAATCTTTCTTTTCATGCTTTTTCTGAAAATTGGCTTGAGTTTGTTTGGTTAATTGAGTTCTGCTTCAGTTTTTATACTAATTTGCAATAACATTAGAAATGTTCTGGGTGGAAATATTTAAAAGATATGTTTATTGCTGCACATCACTAATGTCTCATCTAATAATTGTACTTTATTAATAGCAAAATTACACTGGAATTGAATGAATGTGGTTCGTGCGCCAGTTTTAAATCTGGACTAAAATCAGGGATGCCACTTTTGCGGGATTCCAGAAATATAATTTGGGTCTGGGTGCTCCCAGAATCTAAATCTAATGTCCGGAAAACTTTTGTTTCTAAAAAATCTGGAAAGTTTGCTACAGTATTTTATTTCCTGGAAAAAAATCTCCGTTACTATGTGTCGTTCGGCCTTCCTAAGCCGAGATCTGCAGTGGCAAAGACCATTGTTTTGTTTTTTTCTTTCTTCACTTGGCTTATGAGAGTTTATGTCCGAATTTAAGACACAATCAATCAGCCTTTTCCCAGGTTATATCTCACATATTTAAAGTTACTTTACAAGTGAAAATCAATTCGCTTTTCTTCCGAAAGTTGCGCCCTAATTGACTCCACCGCTAATAGTAAAACGATGCTGTTCCTGATTTTTATGCAGCTACGGTTACTTGTGCAACTAAAAGCTGAGCAGAAAAAGAAATTAACTAAAGTTTTGCGAGTATGGAAAAGAAAAGTTAAGAAGAATGTTTATCGACATGTGATGACTTTTCTTTTTTTTTTTTTTTTTCATAGCATTATTTTATCAGTATTAGCACTGCAGTTGACCTCATCCGGGTCACCGTCACCGATATCAACCTCTAGTTTATCTGATTGACTTCGTTTACTCTTCTGAATAAGACCGATCAGTCCATTGTCATCCAGTCCTTGCCGTCTTTTCTGGCAAATTGATTCTTACTGGAGTGTTTGATCTGACTCAGATTTTTGTTTACTATTTTAACGATGGAACTTCGACCAAACCATTCTACGCTTATTAATACCGGTAATTAATTTAGCAAATAAATATGCGATCTAGTCTGCTATTTTCTATTTTTTAAAAAGTGAATCTAGATGTTGATCTAACTACGGTGAGAACTATCTGAGATGTATCTTATGTGATAGCTACATTGTATGAGACGATCGGCACGTTTTACTTGTAACACAATTTAATTCTAAATTCATTTATCCAAGATTTCAGCTAATAACGTTTCAGTCTGATATTCGTGTGTTTTGCTCCAATGTTTAGCTAAAGAGAAACAGCTCCGCTTTTTTCTTCATGAAATGGACGCACACTGCACATTTGAAATTTTACCAACATTTTGATCAATATGAAACTAGATCATATGCAGAATAAAAATTAAATTTGTAGAGGCAAATTTTGATTCATAAATAATAATAATAAAAAAAATGTATAAAATTTTGCTTTTTAGATCTAAATGGAACCCTGGTTAAAGAAAAAATGTTTGACATTTTTTTTACCGGCAGTTTAAAGACTGTTAGTGAGTAATAGATAATGTATTTCATCTTTCCTTAAATAAATATAACCATTAATCACCTCAAGGACCATCTCAGAGCCATTCTAGTCGGACGAAAATCTAAAAAAATCATAGACCCTGGGGTGCGACCCCCTTCTCTCTCCTTTTTCCCCACTACCTAATTCTCGGGAATCTTGACAGGGCCAGGTGGCATCTCTGTTAAATACAGAATCAGATTATTCTTGTGATGTAAAGCGTTTTCTCTTTTGGGACTAATCTTATTTTTGAAAACAAAAAATTGTCCCCATTTCAGGTTTTTAGGACATGATAAACTTTTTAGGAAGTGACTATTTACCCGGTAACCGGACAAATACCAAAATGGCTATTCCTCCGGTAGTCTAATAATAATAATAATAATAATAATAATAATAATAATAATAATAATAATAATAATAATATTATTTGGTAACACCTTCAGATTCAAACAGATCATAATAAATGGCTCTGAGACAACTAATCAATCCTAGTTGGATCACCAAGCAATTCCAACCCAAGACTGCCGAAGGAATAGCCAGAGCATAGCGTTCTGGCTATTTATCCGGTTACCGGAGGAATAGCCTTTTGGCTATTTGCCCGGTTACCGGGTAAATAGCCACTTCTAACTTTTTAACAGTATTGAGTAGACGCCCGCCAAAAATGAAATAAAACACCTTAATTGTACCTGTCTTGAACTTGAAAAAAATGTTATTTGCAACAAATGAAACGTTCAGCTTTGCTCCAGGCAAACAAACGAATTTTAATAAAAGTACAGTAAAACTCGGTAATAACGAAATTTCTTGTTTTTATTAATTTTTATAACTCTCGTTATACCAAGGGTTTTCGTTATCTCGTTATTCCCAAAATAAGGTTTAAGGAAGAGGGTTTTGTTGAGAGAGGAAAAGTGTCCCTGTCATTTTAAGCGTGATGCAATGGAATAAAACCTAAGGATACTATTTTATTGTATAAACCCAGATCTATAGACATACAGTAGAAACAGTATGAGGTATGGGCTCAGCTGTTCCACTGTCTAGCATTGCTTTATGCAGCTTTGCTTACTTTGCTAATAGAACTAGAGTTAGGTGCATCTAGGGGAGAATGGGGTTATCACATGTCAGGGGGGGCGCGGTGGCCCTGGGGTAGAGCATTGGCTTCCGACGCAAAATCCGGGTAAGAGCCCTGACAACTGCGCTCACTGCTGGTGAGTCGGTGTCAGTTTAATGTGACCGGCTGAGACAGAAGTCATGGTATCACCGCCCTGTCTCGTGTGTGGCAGCATATTATAAAATTGTCAGACTTCAGTCTTAGGGCCTGTCCACAATATATCCTATATAGTGCTGCTGTTGGACGTTACACCAAAATCAACAACATCACTTATTTCATCGACGGCAGAGAAAGGTGCGGGGAAAGTGACATGGCTGGGGCACTGGTGAATTACTACATATGCTTACATTTGAGGTGCCAGAATGGGATGTACACTATACTATTCGGCACCTTTCTTATGATAGGAATAGGTTTAGAGACAATGTATTTTTGAACTTCTCGTTATTAGGAGGGTAAACTGATTTAGATTCTTGTTTTTTCCAAAACAAACTGTGGGTTGCAAATGGCTCTCGTTATTTGCAATGTCGTCAAAAATGTTTTCACTGCCTTTTATGGCATGAGTGTAAGAATGCAATGATACATACCATTTTTCCCTGCATTTTTCAATCTTTAAAAGTTGTTACCGTTTTGTAGGTTTTTTGGTATTGAATTTATATCTGTCTTCATTTTGCAAGTACTTATTTTCCATTGCTCATTTCCATGTTCCTGCCCTAAAATACATCCTTAAAATTATACATTGTAGTTGACATAATGCAGGTTCAAAGTTGAAAGTAGACTACCTTGATACAGTCACCACTGTTAGCACTTTGGTATACTTCTGTTTTTTTAATTGATCTTTTTACATTGTTTTTAAATTAAATTAGGCAACTGTTTGTATTTCTTCATTAAAAACATTTCTGTTTTTCTTTTTTGCTTTCAGGTAAATAAATTATACACAGATTTGAAGTCAAGAATAAACAAGAGTCTGAAACACCTTGAGTTCTAGCTCAAATATAGTTCACTAATTTCATGCCTAACCTGTTTAAAATGGATGGTGTCTTATTTTATTTTCCCCCATATCTCTTTGTCTCTATCTAAGAGTAAGAACATGCCACTTTAGAACACACTCTTAATTTAACAGCGTCTTCCTGCTGGCAGTGTTACCCTTTAAATGTGCATAAAAAAATTAGAGAGGGTATCTTATCACTGAGCAGTCTGTCATAGTACCGGCAGGCACAAAGTTTGTGGTTCGAATCTCAGCTGATCTTCTGCCTCCTTGTAGGATTCTTATAAAAGAGTTTAGGGGTCATAACAATTCAACGGATTATTTTGTTTACAACTGATTTGTCTAGGCATATTTTAATCAAATTGCCTCAGAACCTGATTGGTCTAAAAGCTTGCTCTTAGACAGAGACCACTGTAATTACATTTTTTATAATGATGTACTTGTTCCCGCCTCTTTCCAATATGTTTTTACATAAATGTAATACTCAAAAAAGAACTGCAGGCAAAATATTCTATTTGATGAATTGACAATTGTTTACATATAGGTTTTATATACAGTTGACTTCAAATAATTCGAATTCTGATGATTTGATTTCTTATTGATTCAAAGTTGGTTACATAATACCAAATATTTTCCTCTTCCAGCTACAATATTTAAAAACGATGTTAAATTGAAATGTCATAAATGAACACATGAATTTTTCATTTGTTTACACTGCATCCAGTATTTGTTCCTTTTAGTGTAAGAGAGAAGGTAATGTGTGGCAAAGATCTGCAGCTACAAATGTGAAGATTTGAATTTGAGGATGGGATATGAAGCAGATTCACTCAATCAATATTTTTTGCTGTGTAAGTGCATCTAGCCAATGATCAGGCTCACAGTGACCTAAACTGAAAAAACATTCCAGTATTACTGTCCTTTAGCCAGATAAGCTAGTGGAGATTTAAGTATTGACTTTATTGGTGCTCAATTTTTTCTTCAACAAAACTGCTTCCTCTCTCACTTGTCAAATTTCCCTTATTTGATCTTTGATCTTCTTCAAAATTGAAGGAAGTAAATTAATTCTATTGGCTTTTTTCATTATTTTTTGGCTTTCTTTCGTTTCATTTCTACTCTTACAATAAAATGGAGCTTAAGGTACAAGAACTACATACATCATGTCAACGAATACTGCATAAATGTAGAGAAACATCCCAATATTTACTCAATGTATCTGTTTGCATCAGAATAATATTCTGTATTATATTACTATTATAGTAATTTCACACATGGTGCTGTGACTCAAAAGCAAAATGATGCCATTACGATCACACTCACCATTTTTATTGTACAATTTCAGGAGGTCACCTTTAAAATGTAAAAAGTCAGATTATGGTGAAACTTGTTAATTTTCATGGATTATATTTGATAGAATTACAAAGAGGTTCTTGATTCAAAATGTGGCCTTTGAAGGTAGGATACTTACAGTTCGTGTGCCGTACACAAATTAATTTATTAAAGAGTAAATTTTTGTACACTAGTGACAGGAAACTGCCATTTTTGAAAAATCAAATACCTTCTGCAAGTGAGTTCCTCATATATTTATTCCTTATAAAGGTAGCTTAGTATAATTTGTCTGAAGAAGTATTAGCCTAAAATAGTATTTTCAAACAAAAAAGGAGTACATTTCAAATGTTATTGTTTTAACTTGTATTGCTATATGATATCTCTACGCAGCTTGTCAAAAGTTACTGAACTTTATTAAGAATCTTTCCAAAGAATCTCTTTGTGCCATTGTTTAATGTAAAACAAAATAATAACAGTAGAATTTTTTAGAAAAGTAGATCACAAAAAAATGGTTCGATCAGATGCCTAAAGCCTAAGGCTTTCCTCAAATATTTTTGTTAGTGTTACTGTTCATTCCACATTGCTGTTTTACTCCGTTTCTTGAAATATAGAAATTAGAATATCCACCAGAATTTACTGTGGTCTTAATTAATACTCTTATTATTGCCAACAAAATATCTTTTATTTTCGCTAAATTGAAGCTGTACGTAAGATCAAAAGCTATATATGGAACAATTGTATAACTACTAATACTACAGTACAATCATGTATATAGTCATATTCCTAACTTATAAAAAATGTTGAGCATCAACCTCCTTTTGTGTGATTTATTTCTGTGAATATTGCATAGAGGTTTATTAATCTTATCCTAATCATGTATCTGTAAGATTCGTGAAATGTATGGGAGAAGTAGGAATATAATCACACTCAAAATTGATTCATGTATTTGAAATATTTTGCAACATTAAAAAAGTTTCAGGAAAAAAATATGCTTTCAGTATTTTCCCCCTTCTCTTTATTTACTTGCAGAGGAGCTTTTTTTTTTTTTTTAAAGAAGAGTAATTTATATAAATTTGTCCAAATCACATTTTGGCATTCCATCTTTTAATTAATTCAAAAAATTTTCAGGTGTAAATGAGATGACTATAATTTTTTCTTAAAATATCGTTTTTTTTTTTATACAAATGTGTCACTCGTATATCATTGGGTATGATTCAGAATCAGAATGTTACAATTAGTGGCTTTATTCAATTGCAATACATGTGTGTTAACTATTATATTTCCTTAATTATGTATACAGTCGAACCCACTTGTATTGCACTCGGACGAGTTGATCTTTGTTTGTATGTACATATATTGATTTAATTACCTGAAACGTGAACCAAACTCTCTTTGTCTATGTAAAAATAAAACATGGTTGTCTCAACCTCAACTTAAGCATTTATACCTCATCTGTGTTGATGTATCTCTTGGTCCCCAAGTTTTACAATAAATTTCTAAAGATAAGCTGATTTTCCAACCCGTCTTGCATTCTAAGACTCTAAAGTTATGTGTACTAATGCAAGTTCAGCACTCAATACGCGGCTCTGTCATCTCAGCCATAAGAACTGAAGGTGGTTTGAGAAAGAGAGAGGGATAACTTACTGCTGGTAATGCGAGGCGCATGCTGGCCACATGTCCCTGAGTTTCCACCCTTCGTTCTGTTAGACACATAAACATGCGATGGATCATAGATCTACATCACCTAGCATTACAGTGGAAACCTCACAAAAGATAAAATGAAGTCTGATAAATCGAGTTTTGCAAGAGAATAGGTTATTTTTCTCTCTTAAAATCAGACTCATAATTCGAAGTTTTTTTGGTGTGGTTCTCTTAATTAAAAATATAAAAGCTCACACCACCAATAGCCATTACAAATGTTATACCTGTCAAGAACAATTCAATGCTCATTGCTGCCATGCCTTTAAAACAATGGGGTTGGGAGAAGGTTGCTGTGCTAATTGCTATAGAAAGAAAGAAGGAAACTACATGTATCATTAACGCAGTTTCTAAAAAATTGTACAGTTCGTCTACTAATTTTAACAGTTTCAGGTATGTCCTCTTCTGTAATTCGAAGTTTAGATCAATTCCAAGGAATTCGAATCACTGTACTCGATTTGATCACGGTCCACTGTGTAACCCACCCCTTGCTTGTCAACATTAGAACTTAAAGTGAAAGGAATCAGATGGACTAGGAGTCTATATTACTATAAGAGCTAATCATCTTTTCTGTCTTCCGCTCTCTCTCATATCAATAGATAGCTCGCAATTGCCACTTCAGGAATTCCCTCGGTATTAAAATCTTTGTCTTGCCTACTCTCCCTCGACTATTACTCACTTTTTGTGCTGTCGCCCGTCTTCTCTCACTCGATATATTTATGTCTCCCCCCCCTTTTTTCTTCTTTCCCATATGCTTTTTTATCTTGTTCAGTCTACATAAGATCCGCTGTGTAAATTACCAGTAGCCTATAAAATTAGCCTTCAAACAACAAGAGAATTCCCTAGCCATAGGAAGTTGTCCTGTTTTTATTTTTGCACGGATACACCCCTTCAAATTTTTCCGACATTAGTGTTGATCTTGATATCCCCCAGCAACATCAACTATCTGTTCACTAGTTGAGTTACTTTATTGTCCAATGTCAGCACTATATTATACTTTATTCTGGACGGGCCCCCCCCCCCTCCCCCCCCCCCCAAGACTGACGTCTGATAATTTTATGTGCTGCCACACAGGAGACAAGTAAGGGATACCATCACACTAGTCTCAGCCAGTCATATGAAACTCACACCGACCCAATCAGTAGTGGGCGAAATCGCCGGGGGTCAAACCACACACCTCCTGTGCTAGAAGCCCATGTTCTGCCCCAAGGCTACTACAGTACAACGCCCTTTTCTTTTGGGGATAATAAAAAACAAGCTTTGTAAAAAATGTTAATCTTTTCTGTCAGGTGTAATTGTTTTCCTCAATAAATATTTTTTTAATTTATTGATTTACTTTAAAAATTTGTTTTCTAGAATCTCAATTCGAAATAAGTTTTTCATTCATAAAATAGTTATTGCCGTTTTTGAAAAAACATCTACAATTGCTAGTGCTTCCATTTTATTGATTGCCATCAATTAGTGTCTAAATTTGGAAATATCTCATGTTATGTCTTGTATGGCCACAAAAAGTTAATTTTATCATATTCATAGCGATCATCATGCTATTTACTCAGGAGCATGTGGAAAGTGTCATTATCAGGCCCCACATGTTCATGTGGATCATTTGCAATTAAAGATTTACACAAACCAGCCATTTCTCCTTGTTGTTTGCCAAGATTTCATGTGTGTACATTTTGATAGGTAAAAGCTGCGAGTAAAATATTTAAATAGATGTTCTAGGCTTATCTTAAAAGTGATATCAAACTTGAAATAAAAATTGTCCTTTTGAACCCAACTCTGATCAAGGTGTGACTCTCTTAACATTTCATCCAAATAATTTCTTTTTGTACTTATGCCTATGACTGAAAGTACCATTTATATGTTTAATTTTAAATTTAGTTTCTATGATTTATATGAACCAAATGTCCTTCTATATATATTGAAATTTGAATAAAATTCAACTGATTACAGTTGCAATGAATAAGAATGTATCAGATGGTCTGCTAAAAATAGCTCTACCCACAACCAACATTATGACCAAAGATAACTTGCTAGACCAGGGTCTTGAAGTTGAACTACGATTCTAAAATAATGGTTTTAACTTGTGAATGTTGTGTCTGTACTTGAAAAATTATTTACATTCTTCTTCTTTCAAAGTGAGAAGTTTTTTTAATTAGTGAATATTAAACACTCTTTATGAATGATCACTTATTGCAGAGGCTCCAATTGCCTCAGGTATAAAGCAGATAGACAGGCCTTACGCCAAGTTACGGTGTTCAAGATTGCATTGGCTTCAGCAAGCTCAACTATCATGCTAAAAAATGCTAACTAAAATTATCTCATTAGATTCCCAAAACATGTACACTAAATAAAACATCACAAGTCAAAGAGCCCATCAGAGTTCAATTTTTTATTCAATGTTTCACAAAATAATGATTACCCTCACACTCCTGGCAGCAAGCTCCAATTTTCTGGCCAGGAGGCAGGGGAAACAAACAGTAAAATGACACGAGGCGAGCAAAACAGCCTGCACCCTCAGGAATAGCTCTGCTCAATTTCATGCACATACAACTCTAAGAAAATCTGATCATATCATTCCATATGAATGGTCTCACATAAAATGAACCTTTCTTGGCGTAGCTCTTCTCAGCTACATCAATTTCACATATTTATTTTCTGTTATTTCCTTTAACCCCATCCCCCCCTGAAGTCTTTATTTTAACTACATGTAAAAAGATTCTAAAAAGATATATTACATGGATCCACCTGATGCAAGTATCATAAAACTACTAGGACTGAGAGTCAATAAAGAGAACGAGCCAAGCAAGGTTCAAAATAGAAGAAAAAAAAAAAGAGAGTCCACTAAAGAATCTTATTCAGTTATTGTCTTTTTTAAATATACCAGAGCATTTTAGTAGATCAACTAAAATATCCCTTTTCTCAATGATCATTTCTTGCTCCTTATTTGGGGCCAAAATTCAAATCCTGACTTCACCTTCATAAGGTTCTAATAAAAATCAGGAATCGAAAACAATAGCAAAATACATGTTTGTAATAGATATACACTTACTGGTTAGAACAATGCCCCTTGACTTAGTTAAAAAAATAGTGAGGAACTGACTTTTAAAAAGAGAGAGAGAGAGAAATATTTAGATAAATAAAAGAACCTTGAATTTATAAATAATGCAGGAGTCTGATCTCAGTCTGCATGCTGTGTTACTGGTTCCAAGCCTGCCACCTCTGAAAGAATAAAAAATGAAGAAATGAAAATTTTTGCAAATCAAGGCTTACACTGCCACATCAATGTACAGTGCACGATACATTATTTAAATCATGCTTGATCTAAGTCCCTAATTTTTCTTTTTTTTCCGCTGCTCGTAATTTTTTTTCTCGAAATATTTGAAACTTAAGCTATGCGCATAACCACTGGGCACACTTTGACGTAGATAGCTGGTCAAGCCAGAATCTAGGTTCCTGTGTATGTGCGAAGAGCGATTTCCCGCCGACCTTGATCCTCGTATCACACGCTTCGGCTGGCATCTGTGTTGCTTGAATTGTTTATACCAGAACCGCGTCCTTTGTCATATGTGAATGACGACCCACGCTTGTCCAAGTTTGGTGTAGCTAGGCCCTCATAACTACTCCAAGGACTAATGTTATTTGATAAATGCCTTCTTTTTCCCTAATTTTTGTGCGTGTTGATTTTCATGTCATAGTGTCAGCTACATCCAGGCTTTACATGAACTAAATATACTATTGTTCTCTATAGAGGGGAGAGAATTCTCTCCCTCTCTCCGGGTTTAACGTCTCCTAGGTTCCCCTGGGGAATCCTATACGCCAAGATAAATATTCTTTTGTCAAGACGGTTGGCTAAAGAGCCTCTCACATTTTGCATTGATATGAGGGAAATTTAAACTTTTCAGCATGCCCAAAGCAATCGGAACTAACACCATTGTCATTGACTGAACCAACCAGTAGGGGACAAAATCCAACAAATACATTTGCCCAGTCGTCAGTTTCAAACTATGCTTCAAATGCACCTAATGAGAATAAGATGCTCTGCCATTTGAGCAACCTCAACTATGTAGTTCCCAATTTATATCACAGAATTAGATTAGATCTAGATCCATATCATCGGATATCAACTAGATTTAGAATATAATGCTACATTCCAGATCTAGATTCAACTTACCGAGATTCATTTCCACTTCGAAACAACAAGATAGGTGTGCCCTAAAAGATCGTAAATGTACAAAAATGATCGAAATTCTATATGTCCCTATGGATTATTAAAATAATGTTCAGTTAGAACAAGTTTTAATCATATAACTTCTAAGGCTTTCTAAACCAACAATTGCGATTAAAATAGTACAAATAAAAGGTAGCGTCAGTTTGGCTACAGTTGCAATAGCGGCAGGCTGGAATAATAACAATAGCAACCACCCTTTTGAAATAGCAAATATGAATTAGATCTATGACGATTATAAGCCATGGGGAGAGAGGAAAGAAACCGGCACAAAGAATGGATGTTGCTATCAATTAATCAGTCGCCTCAGCAAGATTTATAGGGAATGGTGACAGCTGTTTTCTGGATTACTTTCATATGGAAATAAAGGTTGTCTGGTCGAATTTTAATAAATAAGCCCAAGAATATGTTGTTTTTTAATTTCTTGTTATTTGAATAATCCATTTTCCTTGATATTTTAACACACAATGACTAAGAAGAGTGGATGTTAAGATGATTCTTTTATTCTTTTTTGTTGTTTGTTTTAGAACTGTTTTTAGCTTAAATTTTTTTAAATAAACACATCCTAAAATAAATCCGAGAGGAAGGCAGTCACTAACTAGTACAGTAAAATCAGAGTAAGTATGGGTGTCTGTGTCTGTGTGAAAGAGTGGTAGCGATCCTGCCTAGCTATACAAAATTTGGAATTGTTTGATCTTGCAAGATTGAAGAGTAAGAACTGTAAGAGGATCGGCGCTTGACAGCAAAAATGGTTTAAAGTCAAAACCAGTCTAACTGGTCATCCCAAACAACTGAATTCTTGGTAACAAACTCTCTGCCTAGCCGCAGTAAACTCCTGGATGGCCAGATCACAGGCGGTGGAAGCATAATTGCTGTAGAAAATAACAGCAATCGATTAAAGACCCAGTTTTTAGCTGGATACTGTCAAATACATATTTTTCCAGCGGTAAGAACATCTAAATCCGCACTATACGTACTGGTTAGCAGCTATGTGTATGTATAATGTCTAAATTACATCTATTGAAACGCTACAAATAAAGCCAAAAGGTATTGTTTGTTAAAATACCATTGTTTTTTGTCCATTATTTCAAGTTGGTGACTGCTTTATCATTATAATTTGAAGAAAATATAATCTTCAAAGTACCTCATTCTCATTGGGATCAGATGGAGCCGAAGTCATTGCTGTACTCCACAAAGGCTGGCCCTGTGAGTCTCCACAGGCTCCCTTAGGCTGAAACATGGGGCCCATGGGGAATGGGCCATTATTGTACATCCCTTGAACCATCATACCAGATGCCTGACGTAAAAGGAAAAGAGCATTATCAATTAAATCTCGGTCTACACTACTAAACCAGTTTGGGTGAGTGAGTGATTGAGTTTGTTTTACGGCACGTCAGCACGGTAACGGCTATGTTGTGCCCATGATGTCCTAAGACAGTTAATGCATTATAGTAGTAGCAATGGTAATTCCTTTATCTCTCTCTGAGTAGTAAAAACATAACAAGGGCCTGCAAACAAAGGTCTGAACTCAATATTGGTTGCAGAATGTACCCATAACAAAGTTTTCTGCCACCCTTCTGTAGACACTGAAACTAAGATCTTGCTTATAAATACCTTATTTTTAAAAACTATTCTTCGGACTACTTTTCCTTCTCGTTCAGTGTTATATCACTTTGTGTAATTATCGAAGCAGGTTAAGAATGCATGAAAATAAAGTTAGCAGTAAATTTTAGCCTGCAGTATGGTCATCTATTAACTAGTTTTTAATGTACAATCAATAAATAATTTATACCTTTGAATGTATTTTTTAGTAAAAGTAGTACAACAACCGCAAAAGTGGAAGTAGTAGATGTTGATGTTGAGTTAGTTTAACGTCCCCAAGACTAACGTCTCACAATTTTATGTACTGCCACACACGAAACAGGGCGGGGATGACTCCTGTCTAAGCTGGTCACATTATACAGTAGTAGTAGTAGTATAATCAAATAAATCTGAATGTCACAGAGCATAGTTAACAATATTCACATGGCGCTCTAAGAGCAGCATTTCAATTGAACTAGGCCGAGGCGCCTGCAGCCATGAGAAGTCTTATGTTAATGGGGATCACTAGGGAGTCATTAGACCTCTCCGTTACCTGCGGCGATACGGTCTGTTACTGTATTTAGTGCCCTAATAATTAGTGAGTATTGATAGTGCGCCATGTTTATAATGTGTTTGGGGAAAAAAAGACCTCTCTTTAAAAAAAAAAGAAAAGAAGTTAGTTGAATAGTTTAAAAGATATGCTTGTCTAGATTAAAATAATTTAAGTTACCTTTAAATACTGAACGTTTGCGCAAACGTCGATGTTCAAGAACTTCATGTGAAATTAGAGACATGGGTGCTATTATTCAGAGTTTCGGATGTATAAACAACAGGTTGGGATTGTTTGATATCATTGACGTTGTTGACTGGACCAACATCGATAACACAATATGTATAAAAACAAAGTGAAATATCGCACATAATATTTATTATAATGCTAAGAATAATGGTTATTTTCTTGCACAAAACTTTCTTTGTCCTTCTCTAGTTTCGGGTGCATAAAAAAAAAACATAGCCGTAAGTCCAATATATTTAGTGAGAAAAACATAGGGGTTGTGTGCAGTCTTATTCTTTGGTGGAAAAATGTAATGGTGTTTTTGAGGAGAAAAAACTCACGGTTGGCAGCTCTACTTTATTCATCTACAGATATATAGATTTTCGTACATTAAACCCGATGTAGACCGCAAAACTGGAAAATTTCTAATGTTTTAAGGATGCATTAAAAACCAGTGAGATTTAATCCTATTTGAAACGCACTGTAAAAAACATGGTGAGTAACCTGTCTTCTATTGTTTAAAATGCAGTTGAAAAATCTAATCGAGCATTATTCCAGATGGCGGTCCAACTGCCGCTCAAGTAGCCAAGCTGTGTGCCTTGTTTCATGCACTGGAAATCAGAATAAAAAGTCTTTCAGGATGGGCCAATTGCACATGAGTTGCCGGTGGTTTTTAATGTCGATTGAATCTCGGCAAAAATTTTGGTGCATTTTAACACTTCGATATTTTAATTGGAGCTTTGTTCGTCTAATTCTTTGGTTTTGTTTCATTTTTGTTTTTGCTTAACTGCCAGCCGGACTACCGCATCGAGATTGGCCAGCAGTATCCATCAGAGGTCTCTGATTATCCGGCATAGCGACCAGAGCCTGCGAACTTGCACCCATGTATAAGTGATAAGGATAATTCACTGTAAATGTTTATCCTACGATTACTAGTTATATGTGAAACAAACAGGCAGACTGAAAAAAGGCGTGACAACTTTACAACCAGATTAATCTAGTTTTAAAACATAAAAAAATTAGCCAAACCTTTGCCTTCAAGTATGATATAGCAATATTCTGGTTCTCACACCTTTTGTGGGAAGGGTGATATAACCATTGAGATTGAATACAAATTAGTTAAATTGGCAAATGCACTACAATAACAAAGTGAGGGGTAAGATTAAAGTAAAAAAAAATAAAAGAAAACCACTCCCACAGGACTACAGGTTACTCACATGGTTCATGGCACTGTGATCACCATCCCCTCCTGGCATCACACCAGCATCATTATATTGTGCTTGTGGTGACTGCATGCCAAAAGCCATACCTTCCTCATCACCATCAGGCAAACGTGGGAACCCCATGTTTCCACCTGTATACACATTTTTTAGAATAAGGTTGATACATTTTAATACTTAAGTTTTAAAAAACTGATTACTGGTCCACTCTTTAGAATATTCCTGATCTATACTAGCACATCAAGGAAGCATATATCAGAAGAACAAAGAAAAGCCTTTCTTTTGGCCACCAAGGTGAAAAGGAAAATTATGAGTGTATTTGGTAATAATGAGTGTGAATATAGGAAATGAGAGTGAATTTTTTGTGTATTAATGCATAGTACCAACTATTTAGATTTTATGCAAATGATGGGGGGGGGGGATCCAATGCAAACAAAGGTGCAAGGAAATGGTACAAAGCTTGTGTAGCTCAATGACATGTGCCATATGAAAAGTTTAACACACCTGAACCAGTAAAGCGCCACATGTTGCCGTATGAACCTGCACCAGGCATAGGAGGAGCCTGTCTGGGTGGCCCTTTTTTGCGTTCTCCTCCAATAGGCTGAATAATATGCTTGGTCTGATCAGGAGGTGAGTTGCGAGTAGCTGAGGGAGATCCACTTCTGTTCTGCCCAATCATAGTGCCATCTGCAATTTTTAGTAGTGAGTATGGTTTTATACTTTATAATTCTACTCTCTATCCTAGGCATTAATGGGCAACAAACTTTTGACTGAATAATAAAACCATACCCTTTGAAAAACATTCACAATAAAAAATAAGAGCTATCTATTGATACACTTTCTGTAAGAAATTTAAGCCCTTTACCTTGATGAATAGAAGGAGCACTGTTTGGTCTTCCCCCAGTAAGGTTCTGCATTGGGGAGTGAGCTCGTTGAGGAGGTTGGTGACCCTGAGATTGGGACAAGAAGCCAGGGGTAGAGTTGGCTCCTATCACAGTTGAGGGCATTCCAGGCGGAATCATATGCTGGGGGCCCGCAGCCATCCGAACTGAGCTGAGTTGTGGAGGGCTGCTCCCTCCACTGCCAACGTTGCCTACAGTGGAAGATGGGCGAACCTGCTGTAACAAGTATTGCATTGGAGCTCCAGCGCCCATCATTTCACCAGCTTGCATCATCTGGGGCATGGCACCTGTGGGAAGTTGCACAAATAAAAAGATATAAAAATAATAAAAATCAAATCCAAAACTTCATTAGCACAACACAGTACAAAATAAACAAAAGGACATAAAGTGATAATTATATTTAAAACCTTCAATCACTTCGCTACTCCAAATGACAGTTTACAACTACTCTCCTATATTTTTTTCCACACACTGGTCTTTGTTTTGTGTTTGTAAGGGAGTTCATTAGTCTGAAAGAATTTTACTTAAAAGGAACACATAAGAAATTTTTCTTTGCTAACCTTTGAAATCTTGCATGATATTGCGACCCCAAATTTGGCCTCATTTGCCAAAAATTCAACAAACAGCATTTTCAATATAAAAATTATGTAGACAAAAATTTAAAAGAAATCAAATGTAAACAAATATGTAGAAAGTCTGAAGATATTTCACATTTACCTGCATTCAAAGATCCCATATTCACACCAGGATTGGGGCTGGCACCTGGGCTTGAATTCTCAACGGACATGCCCACCCTTCCACTTAAATCCCCAGCCAAAGGCATAGACATGTTGCCCATGAGGTGCATCTGACGATCAAAGCCGTTGATCATCGGTCCAGCAGAGCCTGGCAACTGAAACTCTGGGGCGTTAGGGTTGAGGGCTCCTTTGATTTCAGGCAGAGTCATGGGACGGTGAGGCTTACTATACTCATCTTTCTGCACTAAGGACTGCTGCTGTTGCTGCTGATTAGGATTGAAAGGCATGTGTTGAGGCAACATTCCTCCTGGCATGTGCATTCCTCCAGGTCCAATCTCACGCATCATCATGGGATGCATCATTGCACCAAGGCCTCCATTCTCTCTTATGCGCTGATATCGAATCAAATACTCATTTTCCATGAACTGTGGTCGCATTTGGACACTTGCAAGATGAGGAGGTAAAGCACTGTTCGCAGGGATCTGCCCAGAAGCCAAAACATTGCCACCGATCGATGAAGGCATGCGGTACATTGAGGACATATTAGGCTCCGCCTCTGTGGGCCTGAAGGGGGGTGAATTTCCACGTTGGGGTATTTTATATCCTGGAGCTTTAGCTTGGAGTGCTGGGTCCACAGCATTACTGTCTGATGTGACTGACACAGGGTTGGAGGGTGTTTGTATGCTGGGCGGGCTTGTAGTCACTACACCAGCAGCAGCTACTGTAGCAAAGTCCATCTTTTCTGAAGGTTCTTCCTTTTTGGTAAGAAAATTAGAGAAAAATGTTTGGTTAAACGGCGAGTACTCTCCAGGGGCAGCATGGGCACCCGATGATGAGGGACCAGGGACCTGCGCAACCGATCCCCCAAGCCCATTCCGTTCCACATGACTATTACCCCCACTGGTGACAATAGGCAAAGGTAATGGCTCTGGCCTTGAAGACATTGAGGAAGAAGACCCTGCTAACGGTCTTGAGAGACGAACATTGGGTCCACTCATTCCTGCTGCCGGCGAAGCAGGATTTCCAACATTTAATGCTGGCTTTATCTGGGCCTGGCTGCGAGCATCGGGCTGCTTCACATGGGTACTGGGCAGTATGGTGTTGCTGGTGACAACGCCCCTAATCGTACTCGTTGCTGCTGTTGTGAAACTGAGGGAGGCAGAGCTGGTGGGTCCTGTAGCTATTGCTGTTCCTACTGGTGCTGGTGTCCCTATGATGGGCGAGGGAGATGACCTTTTGCCCCTTTCATTTCCAAAAATTAGCTGACGAGCAGAGGTCTTTTCCGAGCTGGGAGTCAAAGAAGAGCTAACTGTGGAAGCAGCAGGCCTGAACCCTACACCAGGACTGGGAGTCACTTGTTTCTGGGGACTTCGACGCGGGGACGCTGGTAGGGCTTGTCCAGGTACAGGATTTTGCCAGGCGCCGATGGTGCCAGACATTACATTGCTGTTGCTAGTGGCAGAGGTCCTGCTGGATCGCCCACTTGACTTCATCTGGGCTGGCGATTTGGTAGCAACATTGGTAACACCAGAATTGGATGTTGTGGGAACAGAAAATGTGCCAATAGCAAAGTCAGCAATGGATGACGACTGCACGGTTTTCTGAGGATGTGGCTTCTCTGCTGCAGGGGAAACTTTTTGACCTTTACCGATTCTTGCAAGTAACTCTGATATATCCTTATCTGGTTCATCTACCATGGCATTTATCAAATTATTGGCCTGGCGAATTGCTTCAGGATAGCCCCTGTGGAAATTACCACACAAAAAAAATACAGTAAAAGGGAAACAGGTAAAATGAACATTTTCAGAAGAGACGTGATAAATCAGTCAATACAAGGTTTAATGTGCAGGTGTTTACCCTAGCAACGTGAAAAATAGAACCATACAAGTTAATCACATAAAATATTTTGTCTTCAAGTTGTCTTTGAAAATTCAACCTGATGAAAAGAAGTCACAAATTATAAATGAACCTTAGCCAAAGATCATTGCAGGCAATACAAAATTTACATGACTCATCTAATAACATGCCGTAACCACAATATGGCTAACTTTTATGCAATTCACAGACTCGTAGAATTTCCTCTTTTTTGTTTTGTTTGGTACTTTAATTTCAATACAAATAATAGCACTGCATTAACACATTTCTACATTTTCTTGACAGGACTTCATTTAGTGAAACATGGATTCCAAGTTTTAATGTATTTTGATGACTAGGAAACGCATACAAAAAAGCTATAACACATGAATGGCAAATATTTTTTGTTTAGGGTATCCAAGATCAACTGTCAATTCTTTGAATTTTCAGCATTCAAACTTAGGTGGCTGTTAAGCATAAAGGTATGCCTACTTACTTTATAGTGACAGTTCTGTCTGAATTTCCTTTGGATTTTTCCACTTCAACATGAGCTCCCGACACTTCTCTGATCTTGTTAATATTACAACCTCCCTTTCCTATTAATCTGGAAATAACATTGCCAGGCACGGTGAGCTTTTTCGAGCTGAAAGAAAGAAAAAAAAGAAAAGAAAAACATTTTGATTAGCCATTTGAAATAGAATATTTAGCAGACCTGCCACATCCCAGGAACAGAAAATCTTAATGATTCTGTCAAAAAATCTGAATTTGAACTAAAAAATCTAATCATGCGCGGTTTGCTGCTGAAGAAAGAAAAAAAAGTCCTCACCAACAAACAATACTGGTCATCATCCTGATCTTAAATTTTATTATGAACAGGAGCAGGATGGAAAACTTAATGCAAACAGATTTTACTGAACCTCTGAATATGGTCAAATTTTAACAAGGCAAGGTTCATATGAACTTAAAACTGCCAACAGATGCTTGTAAGACAATTTCGACAAGCCCATTTTAGTTTAAACTAAAGCTTGAATGTAACTCATTTAAATCTGCCTAGAAGACCTGATGCATTGTTCAAACTAACCTCTGGTATTCATTTTTGTCTCTCTGATATCACCAACATTAACTACACCTGAAATCTTTTTTACCACCTCCAAAAGGCCATTTTATAAAAACAAACCCACGAAAGGGTATACAGCATACAATAAAATAATTATAATTGTCTGTCATGAAATTAATCCACATATGAAAACGATCCATTTGGATTTATTGTTAATTAATATGTATACAGACGAACAGAAGCCATTTCTGTATTGTAGAACTTTCAATTGGGGCTACATGGGTTCTAAACGCATAACCCTTTCAGTCAAGATACACACAGGAGGAGTGTTGTTCCATGTAAAAAATGACTTGAACTGAAACATACCACACCCCCAGCTATTTAAAATTAAATAAGTTTGATATTTAAACTTCATATTCACAAATTAGAAAAATGTCAGAGATTGGTCTCAAACTATACGATTGGCCACCATAACCAGTTTCACCCGAAGTTTTAAAATAAAAGGTTAATAAATCCTGCTGTGCATGGTCGACAAAGTAATGCAATGTGTACATTTAAATTATTTTCTCCACTGAACAGCAAGTACAGAATAACTGGAATCCAAAAACTTGGATCTACAGAACACCTTATCTTCAAAGAAGTAATAGGAATCCCTAATTTTTCTTCTTTGTTATTAGGATCCTACAAACTATGGTTATTGGCGAGCTCATTAGAGTTGCTTATGGCACACCAGATCTAGAACAAAAAATCTGCAGTCGTGTCATGAAAAATATTAGTGCTTCCAGAATCCATAATAAACACCATGTTAAGTGCAGCCTACAGAGAAAAGGGTGGGTGAAATAATAAAAAATAATGAGCACGGGAAGGGGAAGAGTGACGGTCAATGAACGATTGCCAAGCATGAGGCCTATAAAAGAAGCCACCATAACTTAAAAATGTGTGTGCCTGTGTGGTTGGGAACGAGGGGGGAGAAGGAAAGATGTAGGTAGACTTAAGGGTTGTGATTGTCTAGACACCATCTATCTAGGTGCAATCACCACTGAGCCACAA
Organism: Elysia chlorotica; assembly: GCA_003991915.1. Lineage (NCBI taxonomy): Eukaryota > Metazoa > Mollusca > Gastropoda > Plakobranchidae > Elysia > Elysia chlorotica. The sequence goes on along the minus strand of RQTK01001034.1, from coordinate 93,461 downwards.
ATAGTTTTAATGAACCTTGCATCCAATAAAATAATGAGGATACTATTACAAGTTTGTTGCGTAAACAAGCCTGAGGTGCACTATGGAGACAATGGCCATTTTCTTTGATTATCTAGATGTGAAACCAACAACAAAGCTCATTAAACTTACACATTCTTTCTCACTACTTCTTTCCATCCCTCCTCTTTTCCTTGCCATTTCCTTGGACTGCGAACAGTTGTCGTCAAGCGGTTTGTAACAGGATTTTTCTCAAACAACTGAGCCTCACCAACCCAATCCTTTTTGTTATCACTGGCGCTGTTAAAGAAAACAAAAACGCGAGTTAATCATGCTAAAATCTTAATTCCATACCTTCTAAGGTCTTGATAATTTTCATTATAATAACATTTACAGTCTTTCAAGGGATTTGGCGTTGAAGAAATAACCTACATCATTTTTGTAGGCTCAGCAAAAAAAGTGAAACAGTATTCTTGAAAAATTATTCTCATTGATTATTTTTTAAACATTAAATCCTGTACATCACAAAGAAGATCCAATTGCCTACATCAATTAGAAAACAGCAATCATGATGCACTCACCTGATCTTCTTCAAAACATTTGTTTTTCCATTAATCTTTTCCATATTCTTGATCACATGGGGAATAACTCCAAAGTCATCCAGGTCACCAATGCCTGTTGAAAAAGATGGGACATTGAGGAAGACTAACAAACTGTTGTTGGGATCTTGCAATATTGTCTAGTATGGCATTTGTTTTTCATAAATTTCATATCCTCTTGGTGGCTGACAACACAACTTTTGGAAACAACAATACTTGTCAATACATTCTTTTCAGAGGTAAAAAGAAAAGGACCATGAAAATAAAATATAAAATCTAATGAACCTTGTTCAAAAAGAGGCACATTCTGAAACTAAAAAAAAAAAAATTGAAACGTACCAGTTGTAGAGCTGTGCTTGACGTCATTGGATTTCTTTGCTCGTGACTTGTTTCCAGCACCGTTGACATTAGGGTTTGCGCCTTCTTTATTGGGGTTGGTGTTTGAGGACAACTGTGAAGCTAAGCTCAAAGAGGTTACATTATCATGATGTGATCCCATGGAGGTGGACGAGTTCACAGACATGAGTTGATTGCGGCTTGCGGAAGAGGAAGAACATCCAGTGCTGCTCACCATCTTAACCGATGAGACCAGGAGAGGAGAGGTAGTTGAGGCCACCGCCGCAGTTGCTGTGACTACAGACTCAAACAGAGAGGTCATTTTTGATATTGTAACCTGCAACGCCTGTTTGACATTACGCAGTCCAGCATCCTGATCACTTGACTCACGCCTGTTCTCCCTCGCAGCTTTCTGCTGCTTCTTGCGAGCATCTCGATTGGCTCGAGCCGCAGCAGCTCCCCCCTGCACAGGTCCAGTACTCAGAACTTTGCTATCATTAGGCGACGCTGTAGAAACATCTGAGGGGATGGGAAGCAGCCTTGAAGATGTAGATGAACTATCTGCCAGTGCTTGCTGAGGCTTACTGTTGTGGTTGCCAACGGGTGCAGTGTTGCCATTTCCAATCTTCCCCTTTGGGGCTTTATTCTCCTTCAAACTCTTTGCTGAAAATAGAAGGAGAAAAAAATTCATGTCATTTGCAGCAAAAAAATGTGCATGTTTTTACAAAACAGCGTTTGCTTCTCCTTCCCAAAATATATTGATTTTGAAAAGAAAACAAAAGCTTTTAAACATTACAAGTTTCCTGAATCTTGTTCCACTTCCCACTTGTTTAGAAAATATTTTTCAATTCTCTTCATAACGTACATACCTGTCCTAGACAGATATCTACACCCACAAGATTGCCTCCCTAGGTTTGAGAAACAGCCAATCTTAAAAACAAATTGTACATACACGAAATAACTGGTGGTTCTGGTATGTCATCTTCATCATCTTCATCTTCATCCTCCTCTTTCTTGTTCAGATCACCATCTGGTTCAGGGGATGAATTTTTCCCACTGCAATGAAAATTAAAATACAAATTACCAAAATGAACATAACCTTGATTACCTTAACTCTGATAAATACAGACCTTAAATGTTTCGTTGTGATAATTCCAATTTTTTTTTTTTAATGCATTCTACTACTCTTACTTAATAACTTTAGTAAATTCACATATTGTTTAATTCACAAAGAAAGAACAAACTTTGAATAAAAGAGAAACGGCACATGATAGAATAAGCTAAAATACCAAGTATCTTCTCTTTCTCTTTTCCTTGAGCTGTACTCATGAGAAGTCGGACAAAACCCACAGCTGAAATTTAAATTTAGTCTACGAGCTATTCCTAGTACTTATTTTTTATGTAGGTATCTGCTCCAAGGTAAGGACTTATTTCAAGTCAATCTGGAGCCTATGAAAAATCGATTGTAATTACTCCTGTGTCATTTTAGTACGATTTTGGTGGTTTTATAGCTTAATTTTACCATTTCAGCACACCTAATGTGCATTCGCTCATATTTTTACAATATTGATCTACAATAAAAAAGAAAGTAGGTCAAATGAAAGACTATACAAGTAATCCATATGAATAAAGAAATTAATAATAGATTTGAGTTTCATAATTTTAAAGTAAATTCTTTAAAAAAAAACGTAATGGCGTCTACATTTTCAGACTTTCCCTCCTTTTTTTAAGACGTAGCTAGTCTACATCAATGTGGCTTCTAGTATTCTACACTTTTATCAATCCTATTAAAAAAAAAAAAGGATTATCTTTCTATAAAAATAGAGACCTGTCTTTGTCAGTTTTATCATCTTTGGGCTTGCTCTTCTTCTTGCGCTCACGTCTCCTTTCGCGTCGCTTGATAGCCATTTCCGCCTTGAGAGCAGCCTGTTCCTTCTCCTGCTTTATCTCTTCCAGCAGGCTATCTGCATTTTTGTTGGCCTCTGCTGCTTGCCTATCCTTCGCAGCCACAATGACATCTGCACACTGGTTACACTTCTTTTGAAGTTCCTATGGAAAAACCCAAACCTCTCTAAATTTACATGGCACTTGCTTTAAATTTCAGACCAAAGTAAGCATAATCACTTTCTGACATCCAGCCCCACAAGTAATATATGAAACTAAAGGGCTATAAGGCATGCTATGACAATCAACCTTTTCACGGCCCAGCACAAGACAGCCTCGCTTCGATAAGCACACCACTTGTTTAAGCATTACTAGGCAGTCTAGCATCAACTGAACTTTCCATCAGATGCGCGGTGCGAGACTCTGGGGTCAAACTTTACAATCTTCCCCTACAGAAATGAGTGTTCAAAGGGAGGAATTGTGTAATTTGTTACCTTAACTATCATTCCCCCCAAAACACACCACAGGGAAATTATAGGCTTTAATGTGCCGACCTCTTGAAAAGGTTAAAAACCAAAATCTTTGTGGTACAAACAATACTAAGCCTTTGATGAACAAACCTGAGCCAGTTATCAGGAAAATATAGCAGACTGGTGGGCTGAACAAACCTGAGCCAGGTATAGGGAAACTATAGACCTATGATTGGCACCTTAACGTAACATGTCACAAGGTTCCAAAGAGATGGGGAAGAAGAAAAAAAAAAAAAGAAAACAAGGACAGACAAATTTTTCTCTGATCAAAATGAAAACTAATAAAAGTGCAAATTAAAAATGTTGAAAAACTTATATCTGAAAGTTTCATGTACCCAAATTTCATTAAGGCTTTCCATATCTAAACTTTTAAGAGCATTATAGTATGAATTTAGTAAACCTCCTTTCTTTTGTCACATTTTCTTATTCTATAGCTTACTTTGGATTTTAAATGGTTACATGTGGATAAAAATACATTTTGAAAGTGTGAAACTTAGACCCGTCTAAAATTAAGTCGACAAAGTGCAGTCAAATTTTCTTTAAAGCTTCAAAAATATCTCGACTTCACACACTTATCACTAAGTGTGATTTAAGATAGTTAACTTAAACCAATTCTAACTGTCATGCACATGAGTGCCCATCACATGACAAACCAATTTGCCCGAGAATTTGTTAATTGCACTTATTTTTACCTTATCAGTGATGGTGGCAATATATCTCTTGATTTCATTCTCTGATGGAAACTGTGTGACTTTCTTCACCATCCACTTAACAACTTTGATATGGCCACGACGAAAAGCTGCCATCAAACAAGACACTTTTCGGTTATCTTGACTATCAATATCTGCATCCGCTTGAACCAACAGAGAAACAACATCACTATGGCCACCTGATCAAAGAAGATAAAATAAAATTGAATTGATATTTCAGACTACAAATTTTCATAAAATACTTATCCAGAGGTAAGATCAAACCATTATCCTTAAATAAACTAGGTAGACTGTAGGATTGATGGTACTGAAACAATCTGAATTTAAAATAAAATTGAAAGCACAAAAGCCAATAAAAATATAAGGCTTCTCTGGAAAAACAATTTTGATGGTTATTAATTTTTGTTATTTTCAATACCAAAAGACTTTTTTTTATTTGATGTGAAGGTTTATTCACTCTTTAATTTCTTCTTATTAAAAGTGTTGTAATAATCATATGGCAAAAAGCTGCAACCATATGAAAGAACAAATACAACACATTATTATGTCGGGCCTATATATTTTTTTCAACTTCAAAGTGTGAGAGTGAGTGGTAATAGACAAGAAAGAGTACATTAAAACTCACCATTGCACGCTAACCACAGAGGAGAATTCCCTTTCTTGTTTTTCACATCAACAGAGGCTCCTCTGTGAAATGAAGTAACATAAAAAAGTTAATGCACTAGAGATGGAGACAGAGATAGGGTATCATGACATAAAATTAAAGCATGAAAGTGTGTACACTCAATACAAAAGACATTAAACTTTCTAAAATCACAAGAATGCAGCTCCATAAGCATCCTTAAATGCAAACAACTTACTGCTCAACAAACATCTTAACATTTATTCTTCCATGATAAGTAATTGCAATATTTATTTTATAGTCTGAAAGGGAAATATGTACCTATGCAAAAGCAATTCAACAAATCTGTAATGGCCCTTATCCGCTGCAATAGTAAGTGCTGTATCCCTTGATGATGGCACAGGTGGAGCATTCACATCAGCACCTTTATCAAGAAGAACCCTGCCAACCTCTACATATCCACCAGAAGCAGCTTCCATCAAAGGTGTCAAACCAGTCTACAAAAAAAAAACAAGTTTTTTCATCTCACAATTTTCCAATTCTTCAATATTTGTTTAATTTAAAGGTAAAATTATCTTCCTGAAATGCAACAAAAAGGATTAAAATCATAATTAAGCAGGTCCTAGGGCGTGTGTATTACCTTGTTAAATTTGTAAATGTATATTAACCTTCACCGCCACTCATTTGTATTACTATAAAGCCACCCAGTGACCTGAAAGAGGGGAAAAAATGCAAATGCCGGCAAATAGTTATGTGATAAGTATATTTTTTTTATCCATCTAGCTATCAATCTACATACTTATTTATCTATCTGTTTCTCTGTGCAGGTAAAACCATATTTTTACATTTAGCAAGGTGTATACCACCCTTGACATCATCTCTATCTATTTATAGTCTCTAGCTGTAGGCCTATTTATCTAAGGGGAGGAAAACGAAGAAAAATAAAATAAAAAGAAGAGGATAGAGAGGAATAAAATGAAGCAGCGCAGGGGCAATGTGCAAGAAGAAGAGCAGCAGCAGTAAGAGTATCAGCAGGAGGTGCAAGCGGAGGAACAGAAGGAGGAGAAAGAGCAAGGAGAAGGTGCGGGTGGAGGTACAGAACAGGAAGAGGAGTGGAATAGGCACTTCCATAGCCGATAGCCTAATATACCCCTAGAGAGAGAGAGAGAGAGAGAGAGAGAGAGAGAGGAGGTTTGGTTTGGTTGGTTGGGTTTTAACGTCCAACGTCAGCAACTTATAGGCTATGAGAGAAAGGGGTAGAGACAAAGGGAGAGAGAGCGTGAGAAAGAAAATAAGAAAGGAAGTGAATTAGCGGGAAAGAGAGAGCGAAAGGGAGAAACAGAGAGAGAGAGAGAGAGAGAGAGGGAGAGAGAAAGACAGAGAGTAGACCATTGCCTAAGTTTATTTACAAGAATAGTGGTGTTTTTCACCCACAAATGGATTGGCTTCAAGGAAACTATATGGTTCAGTAAAAATTCACAAAAAAATCTAACATTTTTTTCACAGATAGAATCCCAAAACCCATATTGAGGAATACACATAGGTTTTACTCTTAAAGTTGGCACCATTAAAAAGACATGCAGATTGCACACAGCCTGGATGTTTTTAAAGATGTTACCTGTCAACTCAGCAGGGACAAATTATAAAAAAAAATATGTTAACCACACTTTATTATAATTTCATGTTTATGGCCATCATTTTGAATTTCCTTAAACAACAGGGCTTACAGCTACAACTTAACATTTCATAACTATCATTTTTATTAACATTTCAGATAACTGATATTGAGAAGGATGCTATAAAATTTTCGGGAAAAAGTTAATTGCACAGGATACCCCCTCAAAATCTGTGACTTTAGACTTTTCTTTTGTAAAGTAAGCCTTTTAGATGAAATAATATGTATTGCTCCATTTTCGAACAAGATTTGATCAAGAAAACGTCCAGAACGCAGCAGTAAAAAAAATATCAGCTGGTGCACATGAACATACCTTAGCTCTATGTTCAATGTTGGCTTTGCGATCAACCAGCAGGCTGACTACTTCATGCCGACCTTGGAAACAAGCTAAAGTAAGGGCAGTGTTGCGGTTTGTTTCAATCTGGGCATTGATATCACTCCCCATGTCGAGAAGTAGTTTCACAGCTGCAGTGTGGCCATTCATAGCAGCCAGCATAAGAGGAGAGATTCCAAGCTTGCTCCCAGTTCTATAAGGAAAAGAAAAAGCAAGATTACCATAAACATTTCAGAATGCATAATAGAAACCACAGTGGTATTCTGACGAGCATACATTTCACATTAGAACCATTAAAAATAAGACATTTGAATAGCTCATATTCAAGGAAAATCCAATGCTGATTTCATCTTTGCACCTCATTACACAATTTTCAACCTTGTCTGTTAAAACCCTTCTCTGCTTACTTATCTAAATTTGATTTGCTAAGCTACACCATTCCTTACCTGGAATTGATCTCTGCACTTTGTGAAAGTAGTAGTTTTATTATGGCGACATAACCACCTGATGCTGCCAAACTAAGTGGGGTGTAATCTGAGACATTACGATGCTCTTTGTTGGCATTCTTACTCAGAAGAAGTTCCACCACCTATGCAAAAGGAATTTCAAAATGGGGTTTAAAATAATGTACAAAACTAAATTAAAGAAAAGAAAGTAATTACTAGTTCTAAAATGAGTAAATAGAATAAACAATATTAAATACACAGGTTTCGTTAAAAACATAAGTGCTTCCCAATCTCCAACCTAACATTTTGCAGTTAATATTTTTTCTGGACGCTCTTCCAATGACTTCCATTGTCGCACAATAAGTGTTACCAAGTCTGTAGGCACTATTGTTTGATAAGCTAAAGACAGATCTATAACCTAAGCAATGCTCATCACTTCAAATAAAAACAAAGTTACCAAACTCTCTCAAATACCATTCCATAATACAACATATGAGTCTAAGAAGCTCTGCAATCTTTAAGCATATTTTAACTAAATGAGAAGGAATCAATGTTGAATAATTACCGATATAAAGAAGTTTTAACAAAACAAAAATCACCTCATATCTTCCTCCTGAGCAAGCCAAAGACAGAGCTGTGTCTTTTGTCCTCTCTGACTGTGCTTCAATGTCTGCTCCTTTCTCCAACAGAATCTCAACAACATCCACATGTCCAGCGGTTGCAGATAGGATCAATGGTGTAAAGACTGGTGAAATAATAATTTTTTTTTTTTAATAGCTTTCAGTTGACCTGATGGTTTAAGATTGTCTTCACTGCACAAAAGGTGGAGATAAAAGATTGAATCCTAGCTGGTACGTTTGCCCCATATTCTTTGCAGAGCTTTGGGATACCAAGATTAGGGTGAGGGTCCTCATTTTTTCTCTCAAGGAAATTGTCCTCAGAAGCTCATTCTTTGAGCAAAAAAAATATGTTGAATGAAAATGCACAAGTTATGATTAAAACTTGTCACAAACAAAGTTATAAACTTACATTTTTTATCCCTGTGCTCTATATTTGCTCCCTTTGCCAGCAAGAGGCGGACCAATTCAGCATGACCACCAGCACAGGCTAGAGTAAGGGCAGTGTCATGAGTGCTTTCTGTCTGTGAGTTCACATCCACAGAAGCGTAAGCCACAGCTCCAGACACTCCAAGATTTTGCACATTAGGATGTGGCAAACTTCCATCGACGTTCACAATTGAATTTTGATGGATAACAGTCTGAGTAGTTGTTTGCACAACACGCTGCTGCTTTCGAACCTGTTGATACATAGTAAAGTGAGTTAGTACTGAATATCATCAAACTCATTTCAGTGGCTTAACTTTCAAAACTCCTCAACTCAAAAATATAAAATCTAATTTAACTTACTATTACTACATTAGACTTTTACAAGACAAAGACTGCACCAAGGCTTTATATTATTAAAACCACAAACTCTGTCGTCTAATAACCAGGAGGAAATTGAATTCTTTATTTTCGGCATAATCCTTCAGTTTAAATAGACATTATAATATGCAAGAAATAATTTTAAGAAGCCATCAAAATTTTTAGAAAGACTTGTCTTAGATGGGCAAAAATCATGATTAGGGCTGTTCCCAATTATCCCAATTATAAAATAACCATAACCACTTCAGACAAACTTAAGTCAAGTAAATCAACTTACAACTTGAGGTTTATTTATGGCAATGGTATGGTTGCCAGAGGTGGCAGGAACTTTCAATGGCTGCAACTGCTGAAGCTGTTGATGCAGAAGCTGTTGGGCTTGCTGTTGCTGCTGCTGAAACATCTGTTGCTGCTGCGGGGACAGGTGTGCAGGTGGAGCACTTGTAACCTGGGTATTAGTCACTCCTTGCAATGCTTGATGGGTTGATTGGACCTGAAATAATTTAACAAACTTGTTTGATATTTTTTCTTTTTAAATAGTTAAGACAAAAATTCTAAGCAGAGTTTACTGCATTATATTGTATACCAGTCGTTTCTGTGTTATAAGGTGTTTTGACTTGTTTGCATTAACTTGAGACATAGCTTGAGACAAAACATCTGATTTTCAGAAAAAGAAGATGCTTATGAATGAAAACAATTTTAAACTAAATCGACCCAGTTCACCTGTTGGGAAATCTGCTGCATTTGCAGCTGCTGTTGCAAGCCTGGCTGACTGAGCATGTGTTGCAATAGCTGCTCCTGCTGCTGAGGCAGAAGCTGGGGATAGGCCAGCAACTGCTGCTGTTGCTGCTGCTGGACAGACATTGCCGCAACAGCAGACGAGGACGAGACCTGCTGGTGGGACGACTGGATCTGATGGGTGAGAACTTGGAGCTGCTGGCGGTGGGTGTGGTCCAGCATGGCTGGAGAGGTAGAGCCCATCATCTGAGCAGTTTCCAATGATTGCGAAGCTGGAAATTCAAGAAAAGGGAGTTTTTTTCAAATTTTCATTGACTTTTTATGATTTCTCTTACTTAAATATTTTCCACTGACTGTAAAAGATATAACAATGTTCAATCACAAATTTTATATTTATCTTCAGTCTATATTTTCAAGGTAACAATTTAAGAAGCAAATGTATAGCTCAAGTAGAAAGTGTACCTAAATCATTTTTAAACTATGAATAGCATATCTATCCTAATCGTGACAATAGCATTAAAAGCCACCAATATCATACACTTATAGTGTTATAGAAATGGAAACAGGGCATCAACTTAGCAAATCAGTGAGCTGTTACCTCCATTGTGCTCTGTTTGGAAAACAACAGGCTGTCCCTGGGACAAAAGAGATTGCTGCTGGTTTGCCAAAGGCAGCAGCAAAGGGCCTTTGACTGGGTGGACCACAGAAGAGGATGGAGGGGGTGGTGGAGGAGGTGGCGGAGGTTGTTGAACAGACTGGGCACCTTTAGCACCCCGTGCCTGCTTGTTGGTTCCATTACGCTTGTTCCCTTGATTCTTTCCACAACTCCCTGCTGAACTGCCACCACTTCTAGTTTCAGCTGCAGCATTGGGGGATGGTGTATATGTAACCATGGATGTTGCTTGGGGGAGAGGAGGAGGGCTGGATAGTTGCAGGGCTTGCTGCTGTTGCTGCAGCAACAATTGCTCTTGCTGTTGGTGCAAGTGGGTCTGGAACTGGAGAAAAAAAAAAACAAATTCACAGCTCCAGAGTTCAGGTAAAAAAAAACTTTCCTTCAAAATAAAATTCAGACATAATCTTAACCCAAGATCTCCATATCTCAATATCAACTAAGGTATATTTCTTTATTTACTTAGTATGATTAAAACTAACTAATCTGTGCATCAAAATGACTTGGTAAAAAAACGGAATGAAATAAGGTGAAATAGTGAAGGGATTCCTCTTGCACTTGACTTAAATCTTAATTTAGGCAGCCTTCTGTTATACTTCCAAGTCTTAATATCAAACTGAATCAGATCAACATCCATTGAGAATTATAAATAAATATATATATACAACATCTGCATCAACATCAATATAATTATATATAAACAACATCTGCACCAACATCAAATCTTCTTGTTTGGTAAATGTTTCAAATGTGTATAATAAACAGGTAATTAAATTTTAAATGAGAAGAAGAAAAATTACCTGCTGAAGATATTCATCTGAACAACCACCCGCTACTGAACCAAATTCTCCACTGGCCAGAAGCTTGGCAAAATCATTAAACTGGTCAAGGTTAATTGGATCTGCCATACACATTGGTTGACTAGGAAGGTCCAAGAACTTGGCTAACTCCTCACTTTGCTTGGCCTTAAAAACAAGGGAAAATAAGCAAAAGTATCAGAATATGCTCATCTTCAGAATGGACAGTAAAACTTAAATTTTCAGTGATAGTGTCATTTTTATATGTGGAAAACAGATCTGAATTTTTGTAACATTCTTTAACACTAACAGCTTGCACATTTCATCCTAAAAAAAGGAGATTATAACAGTCTGAAAATTATTCACATTGCCACGCTTACCAACTGCTCTGCTTTGGTGACTGCACCTGCCCCTGCAGCAGCAATGACTGAGCTGGCAGCATTCGTCAGCAATGACATAGAGGATGATGGCATTGATTGAGAAGAGGAAGCAGTTGCAGCAGATGTGGATGGAGTTCCCGTAGACACATGCTTTACCCTCGTCTATACAAAGATGATAAGGGAACAAAATTATCTTTTAAGCATGAATAAGAATATAATATAAATAAATACAATATGGTACAAGCTCAGACTTGTGTTCTAGTTACTAATGCATTCATTGAACCTTTTTTTAGTTTCTTTTCACACAAAGCACATTTTTGCATTTCATGTAAATCTAAAAAAAAGACCTTAAAATAAATCCCTTTTTGCAAATGTGTCTATTCAAATGGCATAAGAGGTGTATGAATCTCAATACAGTACACATCCAAAAATCATGTCTGTAGACAAACCTGGTCTATATACCCATCAAGCTCTTGAATTCTTGTAATATTACCTGAAGATGTTGCTCATGCTGAACCTGTGTCAAGGTTTGGGCGTGCCCTTTGTCATTTAGCTCTCGCTCTATTTTCTGAAGCTCTTCCACAATCTGCTGTTTGCGCAGTATCTGTTCTTCCTTGCTTACAAGCTGCCCGCTACTGCCACCAGGAAGCATCTTCTCATCCTGTTGAAGTAAATATCAGAGTGTAAGACAAACATATGATTTTGATCCTTTCATCTTTGCTTGCCACAAATGCTTAAATTCTATTGAATAACTTGAATACCATATCTAGCTCACCAAATTTAATTTTTTAACCATTATAATTTTAATAGAAAAGGTGAATTTTCCCAAGACATCCTTGGGTTAAATTACATTGCCTTTAAGCATGGTTTAGGGTAAGAACATTTCAAGAAACTAAGAAATAAGGATATATCTCAGCCTGATGGTGAGTGAAAATGACCCTGTCTTCAGAAACTGCAAAATGATTAAAATGAAATAGGAAACGCTTACAGTATCAATAGTTTTATCATCCATGAGACTGCCATCACTGAAAAAAGGTTGGAAGGTTTCTGTTATCCCAGGACCACAAAACTTGTTTGCCAACTTGGGATCTTGCTGACCAATCGCTCGTTTTACCAAAGGTTTCTGCATGGTCTGATGGATTAAATCCGTTTTCCCTGAAATCACAGAATACAAAAATTAATTTTAGCCTATCAATTAAAACGGATACCCCCAACCTTTAAAAAAACGTATGTAAAATGAAAGAAGATTGATTCGCTAATAAGCATCATACGCTGTTGAATTAAAACGATAAAAGGAAAGTACTCACCTTGAAGGGCATTGGCCAGTGCAGCGGTTGCCAATGGATTCTGTGAATCCGGTTCACTGGGAGGCACAATATTACCCAAGCCCTGATATGGAACACGGGGCTGTGGATCACAAGAGAATTTAGACAATATCATCAATTCTACAGGCTTTCCCACCAACAAATATATTTCAAACCTTAAATTCAAATTTACTGGTCTGAGACCCTCCTTGTGGGTGACATTACTAAACATCTTACAACACTTAGTTTCATTTGAAACGATTCCAGCAATTTCCTTAAAATTTCTTGACTTAAATTTTCAATAAAAATAAGAAAAAACTGAAGAGATGGGTACATAAAAGAATACAAGACACAATAGTTAAATCTCATACTCACCTCATCCATAGGTGCATCAGCCACACTAAGCTGAGCTAACTGATCACTTGCAGTATTCACTAGAAAGCGATCAGGCCATTCCAGCAAAAGCTTCACCACTTGAGTGTGACCACCCTTGGCAGCCTCAATGACCATAGTGGAGCCATCCTAGGAGTTGGGAAATATTGCAGTCATAAAATTTAAATAACAGGAGAGGAGAAACTGAGCATGCTGCTAAATTTATAAAAACTTCTTACTATTCAGCAATTAAAAATAACAGATTCACCTTCGTTTGGCTGATCTGCTCTTCAATCTACCTTAAAAACAGAAAAATTACAGGCTAAATATTTATATTTTATGTTCCCATTATTGCAAGTATAAATTAAAAGTATTAATAAAAGCACACCAAGCTTGCCTGTAACTTCCTTATTTTTGCAAAGCATTGTGCTGCAAAAGAAGCTCAACAACAGCCAGATGTCCACCACCACACGCAAGAGAAAGCACGGTTTGATCATTGGATGTAGTTGTTCGGTTGACATCAGCTCCTAGGAAAAAAGAGAAGAAGGCAATGTTTGTTCTGGAATCAATGGATAGTTTAGAAAGACACATATAAGGAAAAGCTTAAAATATAATGAATCAAACTGGTGTATCATTACTACATATGTTACAGAATTTCACCTTGCATAATAATAATAATAATAATAATATGTTATAGAAAGTATCACAGTTACCTTTGGTACCATCCCCCCTCTACTAGCCTGGAAAAAACCGCCCCCTCTACTAGCCTGGAAAAAACACAGAAAAAAACAAACAACAACTACAATCCAAGACAAATACACACCCTTGCTGATAAGAAATTGGACTGTACACAAATGGCCTGCTCTTGCAGCTTTCATCAGAGGTGTGCGACCACCTTCAGATTCATGCTCCTGTTGATACAAGACATTTTAATATATCTCACCAGTGTGATTATCTTTTAAAAGATAAAAAAGTGAATGCATTTTAAAAAAAGAAAAAGAAAGAAAAAAAATGTGTACATGAATAAAACTCCAACCATGCTAGTCTATTATGGCATTACACATTGATGACAACTAATAATGACCAATTCCACAGGCCGTGATGGGATTGCAAAGTAAAAGAAGATCCATAATTCTTGTGTTATATGTTTATTTTCCTTACATGTTTTACACACTATCAAACTCTCCTAGCGATGGTGTTTTGTAATTTTAATGTTCATTACTTATGCCGTTATTGTGTTGTAGTGCTTTAAAATATTGGTCGCTTTACGGTCTAGCTGATGAACCCTATGTAGGTTTAAAGCTGATATACATGTTCCACGGCCTACATCGAGGTCACTTGTCACACTGACAAGAAGAGCACATTCAAGATGGAAGCCAGCTGTTTTGAACCAATGAAAGCTTTCTAAAGTTCTACATGCTCCACCAGCCATGCCTGCCAGTCAAATCCTGGTTTTGACTAAAAAAAAATTTAATTTACTCCAGTTTCGCGAGACACACAAATGTTCCATTTAGGAAATTTTTTATGACAGCGAGACACAAATGTTCCAGTTAGGAAATTTTTATGACAATGAAGTTTGTTGTGATTTTCACCAAATGTTCTCCATTCGATTAAAATCAAAGTGGTCTGAATTAAATTTTGCAGTGTCATGTGTATGCTTTAAAAACTACTTTTGACTCAGAGCCGACAGTCTGCACCATCCAATGCATTATATAACCGTTATTCGCCTCAATCAATACTTAGGGCCTTAAAAAATGTCTTAATCCATAAGTTCAACTTAATTAGAATTTTTTTTGGCAAAAGACTATTAGTTTCAAGAATGCTTTTGATACACATATGTTTTTAGTTCAATATATCTACTTGTGTAAATGAGTGGCCTTTAAAACCCATTAAAGACAGATTTTCTAATTATTACTAAACCAAAAAAAAAAAAAAAAAACATCGAGGGGTAGGTAACTTTGCCACCTTATTACTCCACTTGGCCAATGGCATTGCTTACATAATTTTGATTTTCAGATTCCATAAATCTTAAGCTTTCAGGAAATCTATAACATTATATGTTTTGTACGATTTGAAATTTCAGGTAAATCATCATATTCTGTGGAATTTGCCCAATCCCATCAACTTCAAAACTAAAAGTAGACATTTACCAGAGGACAAAAAATATTCATATGTGCAAAGACAAACGCTTCATTTAAAGGAGAAAAAAACAACTGAATTTCTCAATAAATAATCTTTTCCTGTCTAAACTTGGTTGAACCTATTCCAAATTTTTAGATACCTGTTGCTAAATAATAATACTGAGTAAACCAGGAGCTAACACCATACATTTTTTCATAATACAAATATAGAACATGGATTTTGAGGAGAAAAACATTTTTAAATTTCACTAAATTAACACAAACTATTTGCTCTATACAAAGTATGATATTTTACATATCAATCCTCACCAATTTGGCTCCACATTCCAGAAGAGCCTCAGCAACATCAGTGTGACCATTTTCACAAGCATACGTGAGAGCTGTGTCATGGGTACCAGTTTGAGCTTCAACATTAGCACCTGAAATTTTTTATAGAGGTTAACAACATGGGACAAAAAAAGGCCGGCAATCGGACAAATAGCCAACAGGCTATTTCTCCGGCAGTCTTGGGTTGAAATTGCTTGGTGATCCAACTATTGGTTCTGACAGCTGTCTCAGATGGAACCATATTATGATGTGTTTAAATCCGAAAGTGGCCCCAAATATTATTATTATTATTTTATTATTGTCCCAGTTCCGACCTCTTTCACTAAATATAGAACATGGATTTAGAGAAGAAAAACATTTTTAAATCTCACTAAATTAACAAACTATTTGCTCTATACAAAGTATGACATTTTACATATCAATCCTCACCAATTTGGCTCCACATTCCAGAAGAGCCTCAGCAACATCAGTGTGACCATTTTCACAAGCATACGTGAGAGCTGTGTCATGGGTACCAGTTTGAGCTTCAACGTTAGCACCTGAAAATTTTTATAGAGACGTTAACAACATGGGACAAAAAATGTTGGAAGTGGCTATTTCTCCGGTAACCGGGCAAATAGCCAAAAGGCTATTTCTCCGACAATCTTGGGTTGAAATTGCTTGGTGATCCAACTATTGGCCCTGACAGCTGTCTCAGATGGAGTCATAGCCCCAAATATTATTTTTCTTTTTTTATTGTCCCAGTTCCGACTTCTTTCACCCCCCCCCCCCCCCCTCTCTCTCTTTCTGTCTCCCACTCTGTCTATTCTTGCTCTCAATCACGCTGTCTCTCTCTCTCCGCTCGCCATGTCTCTCTCTCTCCCTCTCTTCTCTCCAACTGTCCCACCCCCCTTTCTCTCTACCACAAGCGTTAAGTCGACTATAGATCTACTAGCCCTATAATAGATCTACTCTCCACACATATTTCTACGTAACTTTCCATAACTTAGATCTAGTGATCGAAAAGCTAGTAAATAAGTAAGTCAAGGTAGAGAAAGAGCGAGACCAGCAAGTGTGGCTAGGGTTGGACGAAGTGGTAAAAATATGTGGGGGAAACCCAGGAAAACGAAAGTGCCGTCCTCGCGCTTGCGCACACCATAATGTTTTTCTTGGTCTCAAAGTTAGATTCATACATTATACATACGTAACAATAAGAGAGGAGAGTACAAAAAGCATTCATAACGAGTAAGAATTGCCGAAAGTCGCTTGACCTAACTATCCATGTATATCACTTCATTCAAAATATCCTACCCGACTTCAGGAGAAAAGAGACCAGTTCTAGGTGTCCCTCTTGGGCAGCCTCCATGAGTGGGGTGCTGCAGCCTCTCTCAATAAGAGCTCCTGACCTCAGCAAAAAGTCTGCTACCTCCAAGAAACCTCCACAACAAGCTAAAGTTAATGCTGTCTCTTGGGTTTCCTCTGTCTGTGCATTTATGTCTGCACCTGAGTACATTAAAAAGGTGTTATGCATATGGTATAAATTACTATTTTCAACTGTAAAGCTAGTTCAACCAAAAACATTCTAAGAGTAGGTTTACTTTTTATGATGAAAATTAACAAAAAGACAAGCATGAAAAAAGCCTTTACTTTAAGATGGACTTGAATCTAACACATTTATCTAAAATGCCATCTTAGGCAATTAAAGAAAAAACACACATTCTATCACCCAATCCCATTTGCTAAAGACAAGAGAGAAACAAGTGACTGAATTAGTATGAAATTGAACCTCTAACAGGGGTTCAGCCTAAATGAAAATGGGTTCCCGCATTGATCATGCTGTTGATAAATTAAAGAAAAAAACACACCTGTCTATTCAAACACGTCATCAGCTTTATCTTTGTATAATCCTCTTAAATATGATGCATAATGAAAGATAGAAATGCAGTATTAAACATGCCTGTGTAAAAAAAATCTTGAGGCATTAAATCAGAAGGAGGAAAAAAGAATGTGATTTCATCCCCCTCTCTGCACAAATGTGGACTAACCTTGAGACAAAAGAAGGGCAACCATATCTTCATGTCCCTCACGAGCTGCCTCCATGAGAGGTGTGTAGCCTTCATCATTTACCTCCTCAATGTTGGCTCCTCGCTCAATGAGAAGACTTGCCAATTCAATATGGCCACCGCAGGCAGCCAATGTAAGGGGAGACTCAAAGCTGTCAGCTGGCATGTTGACCTAAAGAAGTCAAAGTAAAAATCATAAACAATTTATATACAGAGCTTTTGCTAATAGAATATCAATGCTAAAATGAAATTTTTTGTAACAGCTGATATCTTATGGGCCTAATATATATATTTTTTAAGTTATCTCTGCCATTACTGTGTTACAAATGCAAACCACCAAAAACTGTCAACATTTTAGGACCAAGGTAATAAAAGATTACAAAATATGGTCTCTGGGGATTTAAAACACAATTTTTGTTAAAAATACAAACCTGAGCCCCACTGTCCAGCAAGAGCCTAGCAACTTCCACATGGCCATCCATTGAAGCTTCCATCAGTGCAGTGTGCATCTCATCAGTTTTGTGTTCTTGGTCAGCCCCTGCTTCAAGCAAAAACTTGACCATGTCTAAGTGACCTGAGATGCAAAATGACAAAAGTACATGAGAACTGAACACCTGATCTGTAATTGATTTGATGAACCATACTTTATTTTGGAGCAGCACAGTTGGTGTTAAAATCAAAAGGCACAACTAACAAAGTAATATAGTGAACACCCTAAGTAAAAATTACTTTGACTAAGCAATTTAATAACAAAATTTCAAAGTAGCTAGCTAAAAAGTATTAAATGTCAAGGATTTTCCTCCGTTTTTCACAGCCAGGATCTTAAAACATGAGGGAATAGAGCTTACCTTTATAGCAAGCCAGGGTGAGTGCACTTTCTTTGAACTCATTAGAATGGGTGTTGATGCCAGCCCCATGTTCAAGGAGAATTTTAGCTACATCAACATGCCCAGCTGAAGCCGCTTCCATCAAAGGAGTGTGACCATTCTCATTGTGAATCTCAACATTGGCTCCACTAAGCATCAACTCTTGTACAACCTCTTTGAATCCACCACAAGCACCATAATGCAGTGGAGTGTTTCCTGGTGATGGTAAATGTTTTAATGGTTTTTTTTTTCACAAAAAATTACATGCATTTAACAGAGATTAAAGCTTTATAAATTCACCAACAAAAGATAGGATTTGTACCGTACCGTCTGATATTTACAAGATAGTTTATTTCAAGATGATAACACGACTGACCCATTTAAAATTCAAGCACCAAGTAAACATTATACTCATAGACGGCATTTAAGCATTAAAGAACCTGACCACACATAGCATAACATATTGTGATAAACTATGGGGAAAACTAAAAGATATCACACAAAAGAGACCAAAAAAATAATAATAAATAAATTTAAAAAAAAAAAAGGAAAATATAGCTTCTAGTCGCAAGTTGCCTCAAGTGTTTGAACGAAAAGGTGTAAATATAGTTTTAAACCGTTAGAGTATAATTCACATAAAAAAAAACACATCAGTGCATTTAAAGTGTCTTACCAGCTCTTGACTGGGCATTGATATCAGCACGATGCAAGAGCAGCAGCCTTACAATATCAACATGTCCACCACTGGCAGCCTCCATCAGAGGGGTACAGTCGCCCTTAATTCCCCTATCTTCAACATTGGCTTTCATAGCCAAAAGAACCTTTGAGAATAAATATAAACCATACATGTCCACATTAACATTCTTTAAAATCTATGGTTCTGAAAAGGGTGCTATTTGCCAAAGTTTGAACTCTCACAGAAAACATGAATAGAGTTCAACATTTTTTTTAATAATTAAATTAAAACAACAATCATAAATAAAAATAATTTATAAATTTGAACAAATAATCCCTAAAAAAAAAAAGAAGTTTATCAATCACCTGAGCCAGCTCATAATATCCAGCAGAGCACGCCAATGACAGCAGACTCTCTCCTTCCTCTGTTGCATCAGCGGCATTTGCAGAGCCTGGGCGATGACCAATGGAATCACTCTCGCTGCCAGCTTCCATTTGCATGCTAAGGAATGGGAGGGTAGGAGGAAAGTAATTTATATTATTCGTCCTCTAGTTTTTTTTTTTTATTATACTTGACAACAACAGTGTTTGTTGCCAATTACCTTTGAAGCATGCAATTTTGTGTAATTAAAGTTCATCGATATGTTTGAAATTGACTATGCTTGATTATTTTATTGGCTCGGTAGGCATGTTCGTCATTAGAACTGCCCATAGGAAGGTACATTTAAATTGAAGTTTTTGCCTGTACTATCAACCACACCTGTCTGCGCCTACTATCTGTCCTTGGGAATCCCTCATGCGATGCAGAGCCTGTGCAGCTTCATCTAAAGCACTGCTCACAGATGAGGTAAGAGTCCGTAGCACTTCTGGATCAGACAATGGTTTGCCATCCTTTGATTGCTTGTTAATGCCTGATCAAACAGAGAATTAGCAAAGGTTTAAAGAAACATTTTTAATTTGTGTCATTACAATTGAATCTAAAAAGATAGTATTTTAAACGCAACTAAGACCCTAAACTGTATATTATTATGTAAGAGGTCAAACATGTAGAGAGACAACATTCCGCCAACAAAATGATTTTAAAAAAATTTTTTCTAATAAATAAATGAGAATATAATCATCGCAGTACTAGCCCCCCTCCAAAAAAAACCCACCAAACAAATTAACAACATCAACAAAAAAAACAAAACATCACCAGCAGCTTCAAGCAAAGCTTCCAGTCTTGCTTGTGTCTGAGGGTCTACAGTTTGAATGCCCTGTCCTTCAGTTTCACCCGGCAACAAAAACTTGGAAGCCTCCAAGCCTTGTTCACTATCCTCAATATCATTTTCGTCTAAAGCAAACGAATCAACCTGAAACAAAGATAATTTTTAAAAGGGTAAGATATCTGCAACCTTTGAAACATTTGGTTTAACAGTACAAAATCAGGCCTATTTCTAACCATAAAAATTTTGTTCTTCAATCCATGAGGTTTAGGGGGAGGGGGGGTCAGAGATTTAAAAGTTCCCTAAATTAGAGCTAGTAGAGATTCAACAGATTGCATGATTCTATAGAGCCTAAATCTACTATTATTATAAACATTCAAGGCCAAGTTTAAATGTCTTTTTTTAACAAGCTCTAGCGCTCTTCATAGAGATTAGACTCAGCTAGTTGCACAATGTGAGGACTATTTAGGCTATGGTAATTATTGTGGATGGACCCCGAAATTGACGTCTAACCAAGGGAAAAAATTGGACAAAAAAATGTTGATTGATCATGGGATTCGAACTGGAGGTCTCCCAATCTGGAAACTACTTGGGGAAGTTTCACCCCCCCCCCCCTCCTCTTTGCAGACAGTAATGCACAGAAAGATACATAACATTTTAACAACGAAGTTACCGGTATCTATCTGGAGCTAGTTTAGAGCTAGGAGTTCCCAATGTTAGAATTAAAAGAAAGTTTATCATTATCTAATAGTTCTGTATATCTCTTTTTACATCAGATTATCAAGCATATAGGAACAGTACTCTAGTCATGACAGAGAGGAGACGATACATTCTGGAGACATTACATGTAGTTAGCTCATTATGCATGCTGGAGGAATTGTTTAAAAGGGTTTTTTAAACTAATTTATAATAAGTTGATTGTCATTTTTTTTATTTGGAAAACAAAAATGATATGATTTTAGATTATACATGCATTCCCTTCTGCATAATTATTGTCTCTCGGACTAGCACATTTATCAATAACCATGAGGTGTGATTCATTTGCACTGCATAACTCTGTATATCTCCAAAAGACATTCATAAGTTTAGATCTAGATCTCTAGTGGCGGAATTCGTTCCGGAACAAATGCAGCTGTTGGTGTTCCATAGGTTAAAATTGTAAATTAAGAAGTATGGTGAAAACACCACAAACGTAATTGGGGAAAAAACAAAAATATTAAAAAAATACAAGGTCTTTAATTTAAAAAAAAAAAAAAAAACTATCCACACACTATGTTTTGAAAAATTGGGAAATGGGATCAATGATGAAAATTGATACACACTGTTTTTATAATCAGTAAACAAACGCAGGTCTGATTGTTCATATTCCGACTAGGCCCAGGTCGATTTACCATAGAAGTTACTAGAACTAACACTAAATGAAATTAGTAATGTAGTCGGTCACTAAAATTTGCAACCACAACAACAAAATCAATACCAACAAATCAATTAAAACATAGCTGCCAACAAGGTTATTAGGTTAATCTATCAACATTGACCCCGGACTAGTTTTACTTGAAATGGAGTTTTATTTCTGTACTGGTTGGTTTTCACCTCAGAGTGTCAGATACACCTTGTCATTAACCCCCAGACTTTGCGTGAACTAAATATAATATATTCAAGATGTTGACAAAAAAGCCTCTAATGTTTTGCATTGCAGGAAATTTAAGCTTTCTAGCATGCGGGAAACAATTCTCTAATCTGTATGTGGGTTTGCTCAGGTCCTTAAATCATGGCTTTTCCAATGATTTAAATCTCTAAATTAGTAAATTTATCTACTATATTTGGTGTGGTCTAGATTGGTTTCTTTATGTCCAACGCTTTCAGCTAGGCTATATATCGGACAGGCCTCAAGAGTGTCAACTTTACTTGCTGTCATACAGAGCTGAGATTCTGGCTCAGCTGACCAAAAGATAAACTAACACCATTGATCATTGACTGAAACAACCAGTAGGGGACAAAATCCGACAAATTAATTTGCCCAGTCATCGGTTTTGAACTAGGCACGTACCTTTTGAAAATCACACGCTCTGCCACTTGAGCCGTATGCCCCTCATGGTTAACTATCTAGCTCCCTATTTATATAACGTGAAAAGAATTAGATCTAGACCCACACCATTGGATACCATTACCAACTAGTAATTAAAAAAGTACTAGTGTTCCTAGTGAAATAAAACTATCAACCTCACAAATGATCAATTTCTATTCACTTATTCCAACTTTGTTGTATTCGAATGAGGTACTGCCGATAATTACCATTTTAACTATTGAATTATATAAAAAGAAACAGCGAATTATAATCTTGCCTTTTTGTAAGGCTAAAATATGTTTAACCTTTCTCAGTAGGCCTACATAAAAACTCAATAAAGATATACTACCCAACAGTTCATTGTATTTCTTTTGATACATCTCTGAATAGTGGCTAAAAAATGCTTTTAACATAAGGCAACCATGACTTAGTTATAATAGAATTTTCATAACTGATGAATCAGGCGAGAGTAGAGTCCTTTCGGAATATCTCTTTTTAGCTATTTAACTGAAAGATTTATAAATCTGTCTACTGAACACTTTTTTTTAATGTTTTCCGTGTAGACAGTCTCTTGGAACCTCCAAACAAGATGCATTCAACTAGAGACTATTTACAGCTTTCATCAGCATGTAGGCCTATTGGTCTTGTTTCTAGATTTACCATTGTCATTCTTAGGCTATGCTGCTATTAGTGCTAAGTCTGGGTCAGAATCTGCACCTTGGCTTATTCATAAAGATGTTTCAATCTGGATTAGGGTCCTAGATTCTAAGTATTATTACTTTTAACCAGCATTTGTAACCCGCATCTAAAGACAATCAGTTTCTCTACTGTCTAAGGCACTCTTGACCCTTCAGACGAACCCTCCGTTTTTGCTTCATTAAACAACTTCTTTCAAGGTTTACAAGTAATCATTCCTCTGCTTCAATCATGTGTCTCGTGATCTATTCCAATCCAAGCCTCCCTGATTAAGATTCTAGATTGGTAGGCATCTAGCATAGAGAATAGAAGCTTGGGACACTAGATATTGCTGGAGGCTACAATTAGGTTTCCATCCCTATCATCTCTAGATGCTTACTATCTAGACTAGCAGTCGGAGAGTAGCTACACTAGATCTAGATCTAGATCTACACTACTGACAGTGGACTGGATAGAAATTCATGACAAGGCAGCCATATTTCTGTACAAACTAGTTCTATTGGCAACGGCTTTTTCTGTTATTCAAGGCTTCAGCAATAATTTAAGAACCACCACTGATCAACTAGAAACCTGCAAATTCGTTTCATGGCGATACAGTATCATACACTTGGCCACTTAGACTGAGTCTGTAGGGGCTTACCCACAGGCTGCTGAATAAAGGAACTGAACATCAATTGTTTGACGAAATCAATAATTAACAAACGTCCATGGGTTTTTATCGCAAATTAGAGCCTAATGGTTCCAAGAATCTTTATTTTTAATTCTTACCTCAGAAGCTTCATCCATATCGCTTCCTGACATATCAGGGCCAAAATTGGAGTGAGTCTCCACAACAGAATTTCCCGAAGTTGGAGGAGGTACAAAATCGAGATCCAAGTTCAATTCATTGCTCAATCGTCCGATTTCAACGGTTCTGGAATCTTTACTAGGCGATTCAATATTTACATCTTGCATCATAATGAAATGATTGTTAAAATCTTCCTACAAATCGACATAAACTTCAAATTCACAAGTAATAGATCATGCTCATTTTCTTGTTATCAAGTAGCCACCTTGACCGCCATTACAAAAATTATACATTATGGAGAATATGGACTCGCAAGCATAGATGCCCGGATGGTCGTGATTGCGCAGATGCTAATAAACCATGCGTTGGCCATTTCTCCACTTCCTTGCTATGTCTATGTTGTCTAGATTGATAAAGTTTCGCATTTTAGCCTATCGGTGGTTGCTTTTCAGTCGACTGAGGTTTGAAGCATTTCCTACCAAAACATGTACATAAACCATACCATACAAAGGACAAATACATATTTCAAAACGTTTGATTAAAAAAAGTGTCCACCAACTAAAAGGAGAAAAATATTGAAAATTTCTCATATTATATGATCCAATAATTTTAATTTTATAACTTCGATAGTGTTGTTGTTTGTTGTTTTTGTTTTTGCTTTTGTTGTTTTGTTCTGTTGTTTTTATGTGGGGTTTTTTTTTGTTATTTGTTAATAATAGACCCAGGTTTTTTTGTAATTTAAATTAAAATACTTGCTGCAATTGGAATTTCTCTCCAAAATGTTATGTATCCCTGTTTTGAAATTATGTATTCCTAAAAACACTTATCTCACTTTTTTTCTGAGCCGTGTGCACTGATGCACTTAGACCAAAGCACGACGCACAATATTGTTAGAAGGTCGCCAGAGAAAAACAAAAAGACGTGTAACACTAGCGAGGGGGGGGGGGGGTTAATTTGTTAGCAAATAAACAAATCATTGAAACTGCGAACCATTTTCTCATTTAAAACAAAAATCCAACATTTAATGCTAAACTCGTGTATATTTTCCGAGGAATGAGTGCACATCGAGCAAGAGGGATTGCTAAGTGAAAATTCGGTCGTTGAAATCAAACATAATGGCAACCAACATTGTGAGATTCTGTTGAGGAAAAAGATAGAGCTGGGGAGGGGGGGTAGAGAGAGAAAGAGATAGAGACAGAGGCAGAGGGAGAGACAAAGAGAGACAGCTAGAGAGAGACGGAGAGAGAGAGAGAGAGAGAGAGAGAGAGAGAGAGAGAGAGAGAGAGTATTTGACATTGTGCGACACGAGTAGCGGAGTGGTACACATTATGCTCAGCAATTATTTTCCATCACAGCTCACCTGGTTAAAGATGGTCTCTCAGCGGCTATCACGTGTTAGAGGTCAAAGTTGGCGAGTACGTCGTACCCAGGCGTTTTGTGTTTGTTGCGTGGGAGAACTGCATTATTGGAAACAAATTAGACGTGGCCCCTTTCCCGGATCGGAACCTGGTACATGTATCACCACAACGCGTATTGTAAATGCGCCCGACAAAATGGCAATCCTGTCAAGCCCCCACATAGATTTCCCATAACCAAGCAATTTATCCCCACCATCTTCAGAAAGTGTGGAAGATCTGCTGAAGCGGGCAATCATCTACGCTCTCCTTTGGCTGTTCATTATGTCTTGTGGGAAACTACAGTAAGTTTGAGGAAGGCTACTTCATCATATATCGGCTCATTCATCAGGTTATCATGAAAAAAAAAAACACACGAAATGTCGTAAGTTTTTGGACGGAAGCTTCCAAACAAGACGGCCTTAACAACGGCTCCAGTCCTGGTATACGCTGACTCCACCAAGCCTCGTATCTTCAAATCTCCAAGGGCTAGGAGCAGTCCGTTCGCAGTTGACAGGGTCGGGACTCAGTGTTGTGGCCTACGCGAGAAAAGGGTTGAGGAAATCATGAGCTACGGATGGGGAACTACAGTCCTGTCAACTGTCAAGCCGGAGCTGCTAACATTCAAATGGGCCGTACGTGATAAGTTATACGGCTACTAGTAAGGGAGCGACCTTCACCATTTTCATGAGCAACGACCCATTGGGCATCTCAATTCCGCCGATCGACAAGTTCTAGAATAGGGATCTTCGCCACCTACTGTGCACGGCGTCTCTGTTTGGGGTGGGGAACAGGAAAGTCATATAGCTATCGAATGGGTGTAACTTCGGTAGCTGGGATCTCTGCACACAGGCGTTTCGTATTTGGTGGTCGCAGCCTAACTGAATATTCAGGGGTTAAACCGGTTGAGGCAGCAATACAAGCGCCCTGAGAAAGCACCACTTGCCACGGAAGGGGACGCCCCCAGAAAAGGGGGTGTAAATAAAGCATGCCCAGACAGTTACCTGACTGGCTAATCGCGGCGATCACAGGGACTTGACTCAGCGGCAGAAAGATGGAGAAGTTAAAGAAAATGGCGGTTGCGACATGGAAAGTACGCACCATGGTTGATTGCGACGACCGACCGGAACTGAAGACAGCCTGATTGACCAAGAGCTGCTGATGACAGTTGTCGACAGTGAAGCCCCACATGAAACACTTATGGGAGCTT
This sequence comes from Elysia chlorotica, assembly GCA_003991915.1. Taxonomy (NCBI): domain Eukaryota; kingdom Metazoa; phylum Mollusca; class Gastropoda; family Plakobranchidae; genus Elysia; species Elysia chlorotica. The sequence continues at coordinate 67,235 of RQTK01001034.1, read as the reverse complement.
AAAGCCAACTTCAGGAAGCCAACTACACATTTTACTGGATTGGAAAATCTGAAGGACGAAGGACAGCAGGAGTCATTTTTGTAATTCGTAACTCAATTGCCAAGAAGCTGGAGTCAGGCCCCACTGGGTTCTCAGACTAATGACCCTCAGGGTACTCCTGGAGAAGAATCGCTACTTATCCAGGTTAACGAATATGCTCCAACTATGACTTACCCAGGACCGGATTTAGCCATGTGCTATGCGTCATTAAGCACAGGGCCTCAGGTTCTTTGTGAGGGGGAGGAGCTCAGGCTTAGGGGAAACTATCAACAGATGGGCCTCGAATGGGGAAGAAAAAAAAAAGAAAGGAATGAAAGAAGAAGAAGAAACAATATGCCGTAAACAAAATACAACTAGCAACACCCGAACTGAAAGAAGCTAGTTTTACTTGGTGTGGAGCGAAACCATCATATGGTGTCTCCAAAGGACTCTTATCCCGGTTTCCCACCACAGGAGGGCCCGTCGACTTTTGATTAAACCAATTACACGTATAAATTTCATTGTCACCTTGTGCCAAAATTGTCAATGAAACAAGCTGGATACTTCAGTATATCTGTAGACTAGACACCTGATGTTTCACATGTTGCCCAACTCACTCTCGTCGTTAGATTTGTATCTCCGGAAGATGGGACTCCAACCGAGAGGTTTTTACTTTTTTGTTGAACTTCAAGATCGCACCGGAAATATCATGACAGAGATGATTATAAACTTTTTTGATGACATTGGAATTGATTTAAGTAAATATAAAGGCAAATCATACGACAAGGCAGCCAACATATCTGGCAACTATAATGGAGTCCAACAAAGAATTTTGGAGAACATTTGCAAAATTCACTGCGTGTGCCGGTGACTCTCTTAATTTGTAGGGCGTGCTGCTGTTGATTCATGTGTGGAGGCAGTCAATTTCTTTTAGATCATAAATGAATAACACTGCTTCTTATCTGCGTCAGTGCTGAAACTAGAGTCAAGAGTCGTACAACATTTATCTGATACATTGTGGGAAGGGCGTGCAAAAGCTACGCCTGCTGTTAAGGATAGCTATACTCAACAAATGGAAGCTTTGCAAAGCAAGATGGTATAAATGGCAAGGATGATACGAGATGATTGGCCGAAAATCTGCAACAAAAGGCGGATGCACTGGAATTTATCTTCATGCTACACCTTTAGACAATTTTGCTAGTACGTTTTCACAAAGTCAGCAAGAAATTGCAGGACCCTCAGAACACACTGAATGCGTGTGCAAATCTTCATTTGTCAAAACAACACTTTGTTTTAACAACTCGTGACATTTTTTTACGAAAACTAGAGAAGTGCAAAGCAAAATTTGCCAGATATTTACTACAAAGCGCCCAGTTGGAAGAAAAAAACACATCCAGGTGAATGATCTTCTCGGCAGCAGGGAAAATAATTTCTCTCTCAACAACCACTGATGCCCTTTCAACCAAACTTATGAAAAGATTAGCTGTATACAATGAAATGTCGTTTTTTTCTCAAGAATAGGATACAAATAGGGTAAAATTCAAGACAATGTTAAAAAAAAGGACTGCACAATATCCCAACCTTGCGGATGAGCTTGAATACTTTTTGAAAAGGAAAAACATGGCCTCTCAACCAACCAGAGATATGTGCTGTCAACTACGCTATTTTCTTCGCTACTTCTCACTAGAACAGACGGCAAGACTGCGATCGCACACCAGGAAAACATGGGTCAGAAAACTGCTCTACGCCGATGACTCAGCACTCGCGACCGGCAAACCCCCAACTGGATCTCCTGACAAGCCAGAAGCCACCAGCTCAAATTTTGAAAGTAAAAAAAATCATTTACCTACCTTGACAAAACCGTCACAAACTCACACAGTGTTGATCTCGAAGTTGAAATGGGAATAAAATCAGCAAAAAAGTTAAATGGATCTCTACAGATGCGACTCTGGAGCCATCACGACATAAACGGCGAAACCAAAGTGAAAGTGTACTTTGTTGCTGCTCTATGCCAGTTAATGCAACAATCACTAACGCAAACATATCAAGGCTCTGAGCAGAGTCCAGGGTTGTCACCTTAGAACAACCCTCTGCTTCAAAGGGCAGATGCAGAAGTGATTCCCATGGCCAAGTGATTCAGTGTCGAGGCTCTCATAGCCTCCGTATGCATGATGAAAGACTGACAAAGACTCTCTTCAGTTCAGAACTGAAGCGTGGAAGGTGGTCAAACACTGCGCTACAAGAACACGCTGATCACGTACTGGTGCTCCACCATGAGCTGTAGTGACGAGCCTGGTGCGTTCGTGATTTAGCGTAACAATGAACCACATCGGTGCGTGTTTGCATGGGAAAGCCGCAAGTTTCATCGGCCTCCTCCTTTGATAATGTACAACCGTGTTTGAACCTGGAACAGATGGGCCTGTTCTCTCCATCCAGACGGTTTGCCCCACGAGCAAATCCTGCTTCAATGTTGGAGAGATACCACGTATGGCGTTGAGGCCCCGACTTCATCAGCCTGTGTCCCAAACTTGGCTGGTTCAATTTCATTCCCTATACCGACTACCTCATATTAGACGTCAAAGTCGGTGATGAAGTCTTATCAGGATATGTTTGTCTTCACGAGTTCGTCGAATGAATATATCCGCGGAATAAACGTCCCGCACCAGATGAAAAAGATTGGACTTGTCACATATCCCGACTAGGCATCTGCCAGTGGCGTACGTCAATCCCGGCCCGAGGGGCGCTAGTTTTCACTTCAACAGGGACCAATCATCAATGTTTTATTGAGTCACCATGGAAAACAAATGTTTTCGCATCACCACCACCTTATAGACAAGGAGGGTGAAGATTCTTGTCACAAGCCGTAAAAAGTAACATCACCACCCCACTCAAAACCTCCACCGGAGTTGTGTCCGAGGTTGTCACCACTCTTTGCACAGTAGATCTGGCGGGACAAGCAGACGGTAAAATGCCTAAGCCCGACTTCAGTTGACACAGGCTACCAGATGATCTTCCTGAAGAGGAGAAGAGGGATTGATGAACCAACTCAGGCGACACTGTGATGGGTTTACTTGGATTAACGATGCACTGTGCTCAAGCGAACCGTCCAGCATAGGAATACCCGCTTCACGGATTTCCCCATCTATAAGCCGTGCCACCGCATTCCTCTCCACATTCTTCAGGAAGTGCAGTCCCACATAGAAGACTCCTTTTTTGCTGCCGCCATCGCCATTGACGAGTGTCTCAACGCCTTAGCGGGTGATCTCTCGCTGATTCGGCAATCCACAGAGAGGGGTCTCCACTACCAGCGATTAAAAGACGTCGGCTGACTTCTTTTGGTCGAGGAATCTAGAGACACTTTCACAGATTGCAAATCAAGGACTTTCTGTTGTGCCGGTTCATCCAACGCCCCACTGAAGAAAAATGATTCGTGTCGTTCACGTTCCGTTAGAAATAGTTGACATAATGCTCTGCACGTCTGGAGATGTCCAAAGATGGGTACGAAAACGTTTTTGTAATGACAGCCGTGTAAACGAAATGAGCGCTCTTCAAGGACGTGAAGTAGCAGATCGACAATTTATTGTATCTTCAACTCTGGAGCGTCTGCCCAACACCGTTCAGAACATGGTCGCAGCTTCAAGTCACGCCTGGTCGGGCTGCTTTGCCACCACTATAGCATCTGCAAGTCCCGTACCACCCCTTACCATCTAACGGGTAATGGTGTCTGTGAAGGTTCAAATCTACCACGCAGGACAAGGTGCTATGGACATTAAGCTGAAATAGCTACAACACCGCAGCGATCATGGTCCTCTCCATTCTTCTTAATAGGCGACCATCCTCCTATTCAGCCCTCGATGTGCAATTGGGTAATCCGAAAGAGCCCACGGTTCAACAGCACATAGATATCTGGGAACACCTTCGCCACAGGGTCTCGGAAAGTTTGGAGCTCGCAGCTGAAGACAATATCGACATTGTGGGACTTATAACATTACTGTGAAGCAGGGAGACCTGGTCATTCTCCGTTCTCATCCGTTTGGGCACAACAATAACAGAATAGGTTCCAGTGCTGTTGGTGCCTTGAGACTACCCGGATCCATTTTGTAAATCCAACGGAACAACAAACCACCTCAGTGCGTGTCTTTAGGAGAGATCCACAACCGTGTGTGGTGTGTCGTGGTTCCTGGTTCCTTTGACTTGCCAGACGGTGTAGGAGGTACTACTTGTAGCGTCGAGGGAGGCCCTGTGGAATATCACCCGACCCAATAGTCTAAGAGGAACATTAGGCTCCTTGCGTGCTTTTAACCCTACGTTTTATTTTGAGTAGATCATCAGTACGCTTCTTTATATTCGTTTTTTTTTTACTGTATTAGCTCTTGTATTTTTAAGTTTTCCTGGGATAGGCGGGGGGGGGGGTGAAAGTGAGCCATGGGTTTATTTATTTATTTATGTCTTATTCTTTTTGCCGTTCGATATTTTTTCTCTCTCAAATCTAAAGGCCTACGGTATTACATGTGTGTCTTTGTGCTCGATACTTTAAAACAGTCTTTATTGGCTTGAGTTTGTTTCTGTTAGATTGTGATTGGGTCGCATGACTGGTCAATCAGAGCACAGGGCGCTCCTAGTACTAGTTGTTCTAGTTAATAAATCGTAATAACTTTTCTTCTCCCTAGTTTCATTTAGAATTGCTCTGCCTGTTGATTTTAATGGCTTCAATTAGTAAAAGTTTGAACATTTAACGATGTGTGTCTGTAGTCACCGCACCTGCAAGTTTGAAACTGTTTTTTCGCATTTCAATGCACCTCTCACATATCATCATGAGAGTCATGAACGTTACAGGCTGGAAATAAGCAATGCTATATTTTGGACAGTGTGGTAATATATATAAACTTAACTGAGGGCAATACACAATTATATTTCCATATTCGAGAGCGTGGTGGCGCTGGAGTTAAGAGGGTCGTCTTTCGATGCATGAGGTCCTAGTTCAATTCCCGCTCTGTTAGACGCGTGTTATATTTTCTTAAGACATAAGAGACTATGGACGTTAACAAATGAGAGAGGTTCATTTTCTCTGACCAAAGATATTGATCATTGATACCGTCCTTATCCCTAGTTAAAGTAAACATGTCCTGCCGATTTAGCAACTAGAAACATAAGATGTTTTAAGACACCTAATAGACCCAGTTTAGTCTTTAACAGTCTTAAAGTTATCATAAACCTAAGAGAATGTTGACATTATTTTATTGCTTATATCATTATATTGAACTTGTATTTAGGTCCTTCTATAAAAAATACATAATAACTATTTATTATTGAGGTTAGACAGGCGATTCCCTCTTTCAACGTTGCTAACAGTACACACCTCATTAAGACAGTACTAACATGGATTTAAAGTAATAATTTGTGTTTACTGAAAGTCAGCACAGTAACAGCTATTTGATGGTGCCCATGATGAAACATGACAGAGACCAGTCACTGAGGTTATTTATACGATCTTGGCTTATAAGATGATCAAGCGTACCCACTGGTTACACCAGAGATCAAACTTCTTTGATGTGAGATCAGATATTGTCTCTTTTCTGAAAGTTTGAAATTTCTTGAAATTAATTTCTAAATACGTTTCCAATGTGCTGAACTTGCCCTGCGCCGGTTTTTGTGATGGTGGTAATTAAATAAAGTTGGAAACTTTTAACGCTGTGTGCGTGTTTTCCTGCAAACCCTTTCTCAACATAAGTTAAGGGCAAGTTTGCATACCCCAAACCGTGTAGACACACTTCAACTCAAAAATAAGTTGCATTTAGATGATTTTCGTTCAACAGCACAAGAAAGACATAAATGGTAGTAGTAGTGGTGGTAATCGTAGTAATGGTAATAATAGTAATAGTAGTAGTGGTAGTGATGGTGGTGGTTGTAATAATAATACTGGTAACTGTGATAATGATGATTGTTGGGAAAGTAATAGTTAACTGTAGTCGCAACAATAGAGACAATATTATGGTTGTGATTGGTTTGGTTTTTTTTTTTTTTGTGTTTGTAAAAAAAAAAAAGGGAATGGGGGAACAATACTAAATTAGAACACCAATAGGGTAATATCCCCGGTTTTAACTATCTATCTCCTGCCTCACTCATAAAAAAAAATTTAAATGCCTAGCCTTGCCCGTCCCCCCAGCGTAGAAGGGAAGGTTTGTCTTGTCTGTCTCAGCCTATCCCCCCTTTCCACTTTAGAACCCCAAAAATTAGGGAACCCCATACATTAGAGGACTAGCCTCATAGTAATAGAATGAGCAAGCATAGGATCTATCATGTCTTGCCTTCCTCTTGAGCTTTTGTCTTCTGTCAACGCCGCCTGTCGCCGTATAGGACCCCCCAGGGGAACCTAGGAGACGTTAAACCCGGAGAGAGGGAGAGAATTCTCTCCCTCCCTCTATAGAGAACACTTTTTAATAATAATAATAATACTCTATGAACGAGCTAAGAAAAAGAATATGCCCATATATAAGGCTTAATAAGACCTTTTTCAAAATTTTAGTTGCTTAAACATCAGAAATGTTAGAAAATGTAATGTCTACTTATTTTTTCTCCAATATGGAATAATATTAAATCACTATGTCTTTTCAAGTAATATACCAAGCCTCCATACGGACGTAACCCTTGCAAAGAGGAAATAACGCCGAGTTGCCATTCTTATACTGCGCCGAGTCACTAACATTAGGTCGAGGAATAAGATTTAATTTTCACAACTTTGTATCGACTCTTGGTGCTTCTCATAACATAAAGGAAGTAGAATTTATTTTTGGTAGGCCTAAAGATCTCTTCAAATCAGAGAGAGTCGAAGACTCGGAACAAAACGGAGACGATCAACATTCACCTGCAGACTGGTTCAAAACAAATTTTAGAAGAGTCCGAATATCTGAGGGGAAATTCCAACAAACTAGCAAAATGCCACGGATTATGATAAAGGGTGGAGTGTGGAGAAACACAGAGGTAGGTCTTGTCATGAATTGTACCACCTGGCTTTCGTTTAGCCTGTTAGGCCCGAGATTCTCTCGATCTACAAACCTGACTTTTATAGCCTTTTTTTACTTATATATATGCCATACACATATCAACATTCTTAATAATACATGATTCTAGATTTAGCTAGACTATATAGATTCTAGATATCTCGATAATCGTTTTTCAAATTAAGTAAGACAAGAAGTAGGCCTAGCATCGCTGCACTCCTTGACTAACTAAGGCTTGAGTTTTGTGGCCCCTAGCCAGAAGGCGATCAAATGGGTAGGTGGGCGGAATTCGAGGGGCGAGTGGGAGGGTTTCGATTACATCAGAGTCAGTCAACCTGTGGAAAGAGAGAGAGACAGGCAGACAGACTTACACTTCTAAAGAGACCAAGCGAGTGTAAGAGACATAGATGATAGAGTGATAGATTTATATAGATTTATAGAGTTTCATTTGCTTAACCCATAATTTACCGTAGCGCCCACAAGCGCCTGTTATGGTATTATCCCGGATTGCCCACTATGAAACTGGTTTTGTATACACTTTTATAGCACGGAATAACGCCTATTTATAATTTTTATACTTTCTCGAAGAAGAGTTCATCGTATTGCTAAAACGTTCTAGTTTCATTTTCTGTTTTCTGCTGACTGCTTTCAAAGATGTGATTTAAAAAGAAATGGGTTTTAATGTCCTCAATGACATGGCTAGAAAATTTTCTGAAGAAGACTTTGTAGAGAAAGGTAGCCCTGTATGTGAAGAGGGGGGCGATGAGGAGAGTGATATTGAGTTTGATCAGGGAAGTGAGTAGGAAGAAGAAGACACTGACGATAATCTAGATCTACATTCTGACCCCACTCAGTCCAAACAACCCTTTCCCCTGGTCCTCTACCCTTCATGGTGTTGAAGTAGAGCTATTTACCTACAGGCCCAATTTTTTATCTTTTTGACTTTGATTACTCTGCAGATCCTATTGATTTTTTCAAACTTTACATTCCTGATTCTTTCATGTGGCAAAACATTGAAAGTTTCAATGAAACAGACCAAAACCCAAATTTGTTGTTCCATTTTTCTCTTTATTTTTTTTTTTCAAACAGTAATTGCTATATTGTATCAACATGTTGTATATCAATTAAAAGCCTAAATCCATTTCTGCAAAATATGGTACTATTCGCTTATTTTTATCTTCTATGATTAAGAAGTTATTAAAGATTTTTATGACCTTAGTATAAAAAAAAAAAGAGAGATGCCCTTTAACCGGGTAATTGGTCTCAGTAAAATTGTCATCTGGCGGGGAAATTATGGGTTAAAATATCAATTCTATGTGCTTGTGTATACATGTTTGTCCTCACACATTCCCCGCCTGCATTGTACCCATGTTCAAATGAACAATTGACTACAATCAAATCGCTCCCTGTCTTTGCTAATCAAACAAATCATGTCAATGCAATTATAAAAAAAATATAACAACAAAAAGACATGGTGAACAGCTTGCAGGTGTTTTAATCAATTTTAATATAAAAAAATAATAGCAAAAAGACATGGAGTAAGCTGGCAGTTATTTTATTAAATTTTAGTAATCGAATTCCGCCCGCCCACAGGCTAGGGACCAGAGAACTCAAGGAGTGCCCTAGATCTCAACTGAATCTAGATTTGATCGTTTCATGCAGATTTTTGTCGTCAATCCTGATTTCCCAATATTTACCGATTTTTCAAATTGAAGATAAAAGCTAACGCCGAAACTCTAAATTACCTAGATCCATTTTTTTTTTTTCAATAATATATGAGTCTGTTGGCCACTCCTCAAGAAACCCAGCACATTCCTGTTTCCATGGCTGCAGAAAAAAATATTTTACAAGTGTAATGATACGTGTGCTATATACTGGGTAGTGGGTATCAAGGATGTTCTTATGTCTAAAAACTCTTCATAGAGACCAGATTTGTAACCTAATTTACACACTTATGGTAATTATTTTAGCTTTATCTGTTTATGTGCATTTCTTATGCTGTGCTGTCATTTTAGTGTAAAAATATATTAAAACTTTAACGTTGTTGCTTCAGATAGTTCACAGGGAGATAAAAAATGACACCATGAGTTTCCTTTGTCTTGTTGGTTATCTCGATCAAACATCAGTATTTGCAGTAAAACAGCAATATTTAAATCAAATTCCGTTAATTTCGTATAAATTTGAGAAAATTTTGTGGGATTTAGATCTTCAGATTGAAGAATTTATATGCCAATGTGAATCATGAACTGAGTTAAAGTGTACAAATTAATTGTCCATGTTATAATAATGGCGCTGCATTGATGTTTCACAAATTTCTTGGGTGTTGATTTTGTTGTACTGAAATTTCAACTAGCTGATTGTTTTTGTTGGGTTTTTGTTTTTCAAATGGAAGATGCAGCCTTAAAAACTGCATCAGGAATTTTTAAAAGTCTTTTTTTTTTGTATTATTTTAAAGTTGAACCATCTTACATTATGCTTGGATAACAAAGGAAGCATGGGGTAGGGCATTATCACATTTGCACAGCAATTTTAAGTAACTAAGAAAGAAAATGAAATTTGAATGTTTAATTGCGGAATATTTATACATCTATAGTAGCATTACACTTTTTACAGTTTAGTATTTTTATAAACTACTGTATGTGGTGTCCTTTACATCAAAGATACCAGAGGAAGAATGTAAGGGGAAGTAGTATTTTTCACATTATGGTGCCAAGCAAAGTGGGATATTGTAGACATTGTGGTTACTAAAATATGAAATTTTTATTTTTAATCAAATTACTCAAGTGAGCAGAAAAGAAAAGCAAATAGAAATCTTTACTTTACTCTACTCAATATCCTACTTATATTCTTTAAGAATGAAATTCATCTACTGCTGTATTAAATTAAACATTTTTATTTAATAACATGCTCACTTTTTAGGCAGAAATTTGTTTCCCCCCTCTTTCTTAACAAACATGTTATTAATACATTTTTTCTATAGGATGAGATTCTTAAAGCAGCTGTAATGAAATATGGCAAAAACCAGTGGGCCCGTATTGCTTCACTTTTACACAGAAAATCAGCCAAGCAGTGTAAAGCTCGCTGGTAAGTTTATATTTGATTAATGCAAATGCTGTATTGAGTGAACTTGATTTTTTTTAACCAGTGAAAATGAACAGTGGCAGTTCATTAGAATTATTGCATAAAACTTAATTAAAAATCAAAATTAAATCAAAGGCACAAGAAAGAAAGAGGATAAGAAATCACTAAGGTATGCCACAGATAAAAAAAAAGGCATAAGTTGGGTGTGTGAGAAAAAGTAATACTGTTTAAAATTTCAAAAAACGTAAAAGACTTGGCCTTTGTAGTAAGCATGCCTGTACATTGCATGGGGATCCCAATTGTCACTGTGGGAAAGTGAACCTGGTGTTATAATTTTTCTATTATGAAATGTTTTACTTTGATATCAATATTTAAAAGCAAAAAAAAAATTTTAGATGGAACTTGGAAGGGCAGAGTGTTTTGCTGTTTTAATTAATATCACTTATCATAATTATTTTATGCCTCTGATTTTTTTTTTTACTCCAGCAATGCTGAGCTTGCTGTTGTGTGGCTTATTAAAAAACAGAAATATTCCAATGACATTGTTGCATGTTATCATCCATAACCATCTTCATCCAGGTATGAGTGGCTTGATCCCAGCATTAAGAAAACAGAATGGAGCCGGGAAGAGGAGGAGAAACTTCTTCATCTGGCCAAGCTGATGCCCACACAGTGGAGGACCATAGCCCCAATCATTGGCAGAACAGCTGCTCAGTGTCTTGAGCACTATGAATACCTACTGTACGTTTCACAAAGGCCTAGAGAAAGGGCAGAAAATATAACTTTCCTTCATGTTAATTGATTCTTTTACTTGAATTTTTGTTGCTTTATTGAAGTTTTTTAAACATCTCCTTTTGTTTAATTTTACATTTACAGAATAAGAAACTCTTAATAATAACCCTTTTACTAATATTAAGAAGTGATGAGAATTCCGCCCTTCTCCCTGGCAGCTTTTCTCAATTATTGTTCATGAAATCGTCTTGCACCATCTCATTTCAATTATATTTACTTCTATACTCCTGATTTCCATTTTCCTGCATTTGCTAGAAATTTACAATTACAATCAATAGACTGAATGGGAAATGGTGATCACATGCCTCATCCAGTCAAATGATAATACTGTAAATACAAAATGATTTGCAAATGTTGATATCATTAGAAGAAGAAACTATACACCAAATTTGACTGAGGCAATTTTGCATATGCTTTTAGACTTGTTCCCAATTCTTATATGAAATATTGAGTCACAAGCAAGCATTTTCTTTTTCTTTTTTTTAAACTGTAATTCAACAGTTTTAAAATGTTTATTTTTTTTGTTTTGGTTGTTGTTTGACCTTGAAGGCATTGCTCAATTGGAGTGTTTACAACTCACATTTAGAGCAGCAATACCGAGGTACAACTTCTGAATTAAAATGTTGTAGATCTGTGCATGAAGGATTATGAGTTTCTATTTTTAGGCTTATTTTAATCTATATGTGATCTTTTTTTCCTCAGAGATAAGGCTCAGAACAAAGAGGGTGACAATGAAGATGATCCCAGGAAATTGAAACCTGGAGAAATTGATCCAAATCCTGAAACAAAACCAGCCAGACCAGATCCTGTGGACATGGACGAAGACGGTGAGAGAAGATACAGTTGATTTGACATCAATGCAAGATAATTTCTTTTCGGAGAAAAACTGATATTTTTTCAGAAATTTTGTGAAAAACTAGAATTTTATGTAAGGAGAATGGACTGGTCAATTTCAGGGATGCCACTTTTACAGAATTGCGGAAATGTAATTTGAGTGCGGATCCTCCAGAAATTTTTTAACTGACTTTTGAGTCGGATGTGCGGAAAACTTTTCCCCTGAAAATCCTGAAAAGCTGACAACACCGCCATAATTTTAAAACTTTTTTCTGGAAAAGAAATGCTTGTTGCTGTGTGCCTTTCAGTCCTCATTGCTTTCACAAAGACTAGATCCACAGTCACGAGGACCTTTAGTTTTTTTCAACTGGCAAGTGAGAGTTTATCTCCAAACCCAACTAGCACAAGTAGCAGTTAACCGTCGATTTCCGAGGTCACACCTCACATACTTAGGTGTATTTTTAAAAAGTGAAAATAATACGATGTTAATTTAGAAAACACGTCCTTCTGAACGACTCCGCCTCTTATAGCAAAAAATTGTTGTTTTTTATTATCACACGACTACGGTTAATTTCGCTTATTATCACACGACTACGGTTAATTTCGCAACTAAAACCCAAATGGGGAAAGAAATTTTTTTAAGTTTGCGAGTGCGGAAAATAAAAGCACAGAACAATGTTTATCGACATGCGATGTCTTTTCGTTGTTTATTAAATTTGCAATACTGTTTTATCGTTGTCGGTACTGCAGTTGACCTCATCCGGGTTACAGACCTGAACATCTAGTTTTTATGATTGACATTGCTTATTCTTTCGAGTTGTCCTCGTCGTTTTTTCTGACAAATTGATTCCAGCTAGGTGTTCTTAGCTTATTATTGATAATTAGGATAGGGAATTAAAAATGCACGCTCCTCTGGTAATTTTATAAAATCTAGGCCGGCTCTAGCTAAAGCTAGATCTAACCAAGATGTATCTTATGTGATAGCTACATTGAATCGGACGATCACCGCATTCTGCAGCTAATATAATTTAATTCTAAATTCGTATAAACTAGATCTATATCTGGGTTTCTGCTAATAATGTTTCGGTATGATATTCTCATGTTTTACTTGCTCCACTCTTTTGTTAAGACAACTAAAAAAAAAAACACACAACCTCGTGTTTATTCCTTTATGAAATTGACAAACACAACACAGTTAAAAATTTACCAAAATTCTGATAACTAATGAAATTAGAGCAGGTGTAGAGTAAAAATAAACTTCGTTGAGGCGGATATAAATATAACACAACAAACAATAGGTCTAACTAGAAGCCGTCAAAGAACAAGATCTGTTGTACGTACATGTATTGTTTACCGGCAAATATCTGTTAGCGAGACTCGCTATTTCTTGTAATAAATGTACCCCTGGCATTTAGCAGCTCAGGGACATTCTCAGAGCCTCTTCAAACGGACAAAAATCTTTTAAATTTTCAACCTCACCCCCCTCTTTCTCCACTACTAAAGTTCCGGAAATTTTGTCAGGTTCGGGTGGTACCCCTGCAATTTATTGATGCTTAAATATTAAAAAATTACAAGGATTGATTTTTATTCACTTTATTTGAGCTCTATGATGAAAAATAAATTGTTATGGAAAGAGTGTAATTTTTTGCTCTTGCTTTTCACTTTTAACCGATGCGGTGCTTTGAAGACCGCCTTACGGCCAGATGATCGGTCTGGGTCTGGCCGGGGTGAGTGGGTATGAAAAAATGGGCTGTGGAAGTAATGTTCTCCTGGTTAACTGATGCTCTGAGTGTTGCGCTGTTATCACCAATAGTTTTTCATTATTTCTAGTTATAAGCTCATAAAGCTATATATTTCTATTGAGCAGAGAAGTTGATTGATTTCACTATTTTCTTTGTCTCTGCTTTTAAATAATTGTTTATTACCAATCGTGTGTGAGAAAATCCTTTTTTACATGGAACAATATTCTTCTTGTGTGTCTCTTGACTGAAATGGTTATTGTCAGTGAAAAAACTGCAAACGGAACCAGTAGTTCTTTCACAGCGAGGCAGTCAACTGGCGCGCCACGCTTAATGGGTTAAATTTGTGTTTTTCTCTCTGTCCCTTAGACTTCAATTTTCTCCTCAGGCACAAAAATGTTTTTTCTTCACCATAGCTCTCTCATACTCCTTTCAGAGCTTGAAATGCTGTCAGAAGCTCGTGCTAGACTGGCCAATACACAAGGCAAAAAAGCCAAGCGGAAAGCCAGAGAAAAGCAGCTGGAAGAAGCAAGGTATATATTAGTGTAGATTGTATCATTTTTTTTAAATTTTTTTTTTCTATTTGGTAACAGTTTTTAAAAGGTTGTTTTTTTTTGTTTTTATGCAAACAATTTTTAAATTCTTAGTCAATAGAGTAAAACTCAAAGATATCAGTTGTTAGCTGCTTTATTCTAAGTGTTGTGGGAAATATCTATGTAAATATTTATCTCTACAATTTTTTTATTTATTAACCAGGCGTTTAGCTGCTCTACAGAAACGGCGAGAATTGAGAGCTGCTGGCATTGCGTAAGTAATCAATACCTTCCTTTCTCTTCAATTGCCGTCAAAATGAAATAAGTAGGAGGGATGCCACTTTTGCGGCTCAATCAGACTTTTTTCGGTCTGCAGATTTTTTCCGGGTTTCAGGCTTACAAGTCTAGGCTCCGGCATTTCAGTGAAGTTTCAGACCTCCGGTTCTTGTTTGTCAACACTCCCGCTCACAGACCCCCGTCTTTGTGAACGTCCGGCTCGTCGCCAGGTTGTCTTACTACTTCTATAATTAACGCTACTTTTGGTGTGTCCTTACGGATAGCCATAGATATGTCATTCATTCTGGTTTGATGGGGATCATTCTAATTTGTTCCCGCAAATTCGTCTTTTTTCATTTGTTTGGTTGTTGTTTGTTTTTGTTTTTTTGAAAGATTCCGGGGGTTTTTTTTGTGACAAATTGATGTTTTCATCTCTGAGAAAAAATTCAGGCTTTTTTAGAGTCTACGACACCGTCATTGGTGGCATCCCTGAGGTAAAAAATAGTGCTACATTTTTTTTTACACAGTACAGCAATTATCATTATCTCTAGCTTATTGATTCTTTAAACAGCGAAAGTATCCTTTGTATTTTTAAAAATTTTTTAAGCACCATCTACAATCCTTAATTTTATGTTTTAATGTTTTTTTTGTGTTAAGGGTGAAGATGAAAAGAAAGAAGAAGAGAGGTGTTGACTACAATGCTGAAATTCCTTTTGAAAAGAAACCTGCTGCTGGTTTCTACGATACATCCCAGGAAGTTTATGATCCTCTCAACCCAAATTACAAAAGACTTCGTCAGCAGAATCTGGATGGTGAGCTGAGGAGTGTGAAAGAAGAGGTAAAAAAAACATCACTATTATTTTTTTTTTCAATTTACATTTATAACTTTCAATTATAATTAAAAAAAATATTGAGGAGAGTTAACCTTTTCCCATATTTTATTGCATACACCTTCAAAATAATCATCACAATATTTTTGTACTTATATATTATGAGAAAAAAAATTCTCGAAATAGAGTGCACAACAAATAGGCCATGAATTTTGTGGTGTGAAAAGATTTTGGTTTTTAGATTATGAATGTGTGGCTTCAATGTCTGATATGAGGTTCAACCTCTGGGTTTGGAGGCCTAGTCTTCTTTCACAGATTTGGCTAGTTGCAGCCTTGGAAAATATTCTTCATATACATTTTTTTGCTAATGTCACTCCCATTTAGTGTAGTACTGGGCTGCAAGCTGTTAAAAATCAAATCAGCATTTAAGAGACGCTCTGTTCTTAATAAAAAGTGCCTCTTTGACTTTAGAAGAAATGGAATACATTTTCATTTATGGCAGGAACCATGTGTCAAGTAGTACCAGCTTCTTAGGGGAGAACTGCATTTTTATTTTTAAAAATACTGAGTCTTAATATTGTTCACCTTCACTTTCAGAGGGAGAGAAAGAAAGACAAACAGAAGCAGAAAAAGAGAAAGGAAAATGATTTACCAGGATCTATTGCAAGTCAGTCTAAGTAAGTTTCATTTTTAAAGCACCTTTTTTTTTATATCAAAATATTTTTTATCAACAGCAATAAAGAGCAATATTTGTGAATTGTTATTCTTCCCCCTGATTTTTTTTTATCAGAAGTCGTGAAATTATAATAATTGATGCGGACATGAGAGGATTTTGACATTCATTTTACACTGAAATTGTTAAATCATATCAGTGGATGTTAAATGTGTTCTGGTATTTTAAGTGATTGTTGACAAATTTATGTATTTAAACATTTTATTTGCTTGATAAGCTTGCCACAACCACCGTAATATTTTTAAAAAATTCAACATCTTCTATTCCTGCATAGTTTCCAAGAGCCGATCAAGAAGAGAAGCAAGCTTGTTTTACCAGCACCACAGATCTCTGAGGAAGAGTTAGAAGAGGCAAGATTCTTGAAGAAAAAAAAAAACGAAAAATGTTTCTTAACTTTGTTATAATGCTTGCAACAAAACAAACCAAAGATCTGAACAGATTTATTTTTACCAAAGAATATCCATAAACATTTCTTTAAAAAAAAAAGGTCGCAGTTCTCTATAATTCAGTCATTTATTTTTTTTATCAGGTGATCAAAGTTGGACAGGCTAATGAATATGCCAGGCAGCAAGTAGAAGATGCAGGTAGAGAGGACTCTGCATCCCGTGGCCTCCTCCAAGACTACAACATGACGCCAGGCACAGTAAACTTGAGGACCCCGAGAACTCCTGCGGTTCAAGACACTATTTTACAGGTACAGTTCAGAAATTGTTTTTAAATGTTGTTTTTTTAGGAACTACAGTGTGGATTGTATTGTCCAGGATCCTAATTTTCCGTCAATTAGAAATTTTCTTCAGATATGCTATTTGAATCTCACCGGTTTTTTTTATAAGGATGGTATTTTGTATCTAGCAACTCATATCTTGTTACATTCATGAACGGTAGAAAGAATTTTCTTCTCAACATAATTTTTTTGTAGCAGTGCCATTAGAACATTCGGTAGTCTATGCCGATTTGACTTCTTAAAAACTTGGTACTTGACGATGAACAACGAATAGATCTAACCAAGCCTAGATCTAGTTATTATAAAAGATAATCCGCAAATTCGATAGCGAACTATTTTTATTTTCAATTCTTAATTAATTAAAAAAATAATAAAAAAGGGCCAGGTAAACCTAGTATTTTGTAAGATGTAGCTTCTGTGAAAATTTCATAATTATAGGTTGAGCCGTCTTCGAGCCTTTTGCTAAGAACCCCTGAATTTTACTAAAATATATATGTGACCTTTTTTTTTTTTGTGAACAAAGGAGGCTCAAAATATCATGGCATTGAGCAATGTGGATACACCCCTGAAGGGAGGCCTCAACACACCCCTGCACCAAAGTGACTTCAGCGGTGTGACCCCCCAGCGTCAAGTAGCACAGACTCCCAACACAGTGCTTGGTACGCCGGCTAGAACCCCAGGCCATCCCGAGCCAGGTGAGATACTCAACGTACTGCAAGTGCATAGTGTAAGAAAAGAGGAGGTCTTATAATTATCGAAACATGACTGGAAAAGAATTCTATGGCAGAATCTTTTTTTAGAGAATAATATATCCTATATTGATTTTTCATTGCAACTAAAAACGATTAAATTGCAAATACATTATTTTTATCCTGAGTCGGATGATCTAGAAAAGCTATTGCAGAGCTGCCAATCGTCCCGCATTTCTCGGGACAGTCCCGCTTTTTGATACCTTGTCCCGCCCACGACATAAAAAATGCTGTTTTGTCCCGCTTTAAGCATTGAACCCGCATGTTTTTTTGTTGTTAGTTTCCACCCTCTACAGCCATTGCCGTAAACAACTGCACATTTTCATTTTGTTTTGTTAAGTTTTGCGCTGACTGTTGTGCGTCACATGTTTTGTCCATGCTCAGTTTGCATACCATTAATTTTTGGGAACAACGAGAAAACCACCTTGGGTCTAAATCTAGTCCTGTCAATGGAGACCGAGCCAAAATGACGAAGGCCTAGTCATTCTTAAGTCGCGTCATTTCTGATGTATAAAGACTGCTCATGCCTGTGAATCAAACGGTGTCAATAAACTGAATACAGTAAACTTACACAATGAACGTGATTTCCAAGAAAAAGAAATTTAGGCTGCATATTGATGAAACTAAAAACTAAAGCCCCACTTGTTCCATTGTTTGCAACAAGACATACTGAAACATATCTGTGTGATTGGCGTAAAAGTTCTAATACTTATATTGAAAAGTGTTCTTATGAATGGAACACATTCGATTTGTTTCAACCAAAATCTTATCTAGACCAAGTAACACGACATTGAAAATGAAGAGTTCAGAGCATAGGCCTAGGCCTAGGCCTGACTAAAGCTCTCCCTCTGTACCTCGTTTGTTTTCGTCCATTGCCATTTTCATCAATTGCTAACTCTTGCTCACTCTTCATCTTCTTTGTTTTCTCTCTCTATCTCACTCTCTCTCCGATACACTTAACCTCTTTCTCTGTCTCTATCATGCCAGCAAAACTATGTGCAGTACAAGGGCTCAAACTAACGGGCGAAGCAAGTTAGTCCGTTGGTTTGAACCCTTTTACTAGTGACTTGAGTATTACAATGAGTTTTGCCAACAGGATACCTGATATAGACACTCTTAGATCTAGCGTTTTCTACTATCACATCCATTCCTTATCTGGTTCTCGTCCATGACAGACTCAACCTATACCCCCCCTCTCTCTCTCTCTCTCTCTCTCTCTCTCTCTCTCTCTCTCTCTCTCTCTCTCTCTCTCTCTCTCTCTCTCTCTCTCTCTCTCCCTCTCTCTCTCTCCTCTTTCCCTCCCCCTCTCTCTCTATCTCTCTTCAAGTAAATTCAATGTTTTCACCATTACCAATGCTAGCTCTCCTACCTTCAGCTTTTGTTTGTGCTTCTAACATCAGTAATATCCCGTTCTCTTTCTATCTTTTTTTTTACTTTGTGAGGCTCCCCCGCCCCCTCCTCTCTCTAATTTTTTCCCTTCTTCTTTATCTCTTTCTCTGATTATCTCTTTGTCTCTCTGTGTATCCCTCTGATTGTCGTTATCTATCCGTAGAGTTCCTGTTGCATCCATATAATGTTGATGGCCACATTAAAAGTGAATAGTGCCTGTAGGTAGTGAAACATGTTAGTTGTATAGAATTTAGAACAAAGAACAATCGTTTAGTGACTCCACACCTTTTAAAAAATTCCATTTTTAAACCAGGCATGACACCTCGACACGGCCCAAACCGTCCCAATACTGATGGAAGCACACCCATGACCACTCCACTTAGAGACAAGCTGAGCATCAATGAAGATGATGAAATGGCTATGGGGTTTCAGGTAAAAGGGATAAAGGAATGATTTATGCTTATATTGTTCAATCATGATAATAAGGTGGTGATTTGATTGAATCATCTTATAGGGTCAAAATGTGTTATAAATACATGTGAACCTAGGATATAGCAAAGTCAGTGGGCCACCTGAAAAACTTTGTTACGTCCAAGGTTTTGTTACAGGAAAGGTCATATGTAATAAACATAATAGACTTGACACTCTATGATTTCAATTTGCAATAGATTGTAGTTAGGTTTTTGTGTGTTTTTTATTGTGTTTTGAAACAGCTTTTCTGTGTTCCCAAGTGATTTCACTTCCATTAGCTAAAACTTGGTTTCAAAGAACAAGATATTTGTCCATGTTCAATGAATAAAATTATGTGTAATCTTGAGTTTGGTTAAATATTTTTAAAAGAAGCTGACGCATGACTGGGCGTAGAATCAACCGATATTTTAATATATCCTTGATTGTTGGTTATTTTACACATTTTTTATTTCCGAAGAAACCTACAGACGTACATTACCAGTATATCCAACCTCGTCAATCATAAGCACTGAAAATGTCATTTTGTGTTTTTCCCATCTTTCAGTTCCAAACATTCTCACTTAGCTTGCCTATTTATTTATGATTACAATTTTATTTCATTTTTAATTAAAGATTCTTTTTAAGATTTTTATGGTTAAAACAAAACATTTGTATATGCCCGTTATTTCTCAAACTGAATTCTACCATGGATTTCTCAAAGTCCATACTGTGTGCAGTTACTTTACGAAAATGCAATGAGAGAGAGATAGAGAGATGGATGGGGAGAGCACATGGCTATGTCGGACAGCATGATGAAACATGAGCAAGTGGCCTGTCATCGCCTGCCAGACAGCATGGACGACGAAGTCCAAAACACAATGACTTTACACCTTTTATCTCCCTCCCTTATGCACCTGCGCTAGCTAGCTAGGTTTCTTTGCGCAAGCTTATCTACTGACGGGAGTGGCAGCACAGCGTCTTCATCGGCTGATTGCTCAGTACGCAATCCATTTATAGGCTTTATATAGGGGAAAAAACATCCGTAAGACAGACTTTGTAACCGCCAAGGTTTCGTCGAGTGCAATGTTGTTAAATGCGAGGTCCACTGTATCATATTTTACTTTATATATATATATATATTAAAAATGAAAAACTCTAATGTCTGCATATTTTCATAGAAAACCTTCATTAAGTTTTTCTTTTAAAAAATGATTTTCACTGGTATAATGATCAGTGTTAGCTTACCTATAAACAATTCTCATCTTCCAGCCTGACACCTTGGACCAGCTAAGGAAAGGTTTAGCTGGCCTGCCTGTGCCAAAGAATGACTATGAGATTGTGGTCCCAGAGGATGAGCTCCAGCAACAGGATTCATTTGACGGCTCCAATCGCTCCAGAGTGGAAGACCAGGCAGATCTAGACGAGCGAGTGGAGTGGGAGCGGGAACAGCGCCGTCTGGCTGAGCTGAAGCTTCGCTCACAAGCTGTTCAGAGAGAGCTGCCGCGGCCTGCGGATGTGAACACAAACATCATGCGGCCCACGGGCCCCTCAGATCCAGTACTCACAGAGCTGCAGAAGGTTTGTTTGTGAAATGTCATTTCGTCTAGAATTATAGATATTAGTTGGGGTGAGTGTGGTTTCGCATTTAGATATATTATCAAGCAATAAAATTTGCAGGCTAAATACTTATGTTTAATTGTACAGCTTAAACAGAACAAAGAGGGCAATTCAGTTCTGTCCCATGACTAGATAATTGCATAGGAGTGGGTGCAGCATGTCAGTCGAGGTCTGCATGTCGGCCTTAAGAGCCTCAGGTGGTATGCCGTCTGGACCTGCTGCCTTTCCTGACTTGAGAGACTTAATGGTCTTGCCAATCTTGCCAATCTTGATGAACAAGGGTTAGTGTGATGTAAACAAACTGAACTCTCTAACGTTCCAATACAGTGATTTCGTTCACCGGTGAACGATGACACACCCCCATTTTCTGCATGATATTTATAAAGCCCTGACTTTATAAATATGGCTTTTTTCGACTGTAATATGAAAATTTAAGTGTTTTTGTATCGAAAAAACACATTTTTAATACAAAAAGCGATAGTTTTTAATTAAAAAGGTAATAATTAAAAATAACTATTTGCTCCGGGGTTTGTTTACATTCCGATCCGCCATCTTGGACATTCTGCTAGCAGCTATCTTCACACCGTCTCACCCTTTTTGCCTTTAAATTTCAACTGTTTTACGAATTTCAACTCTAAAATGGCATTTAAAGACACCCAGGTCTATGAATTATTAGATCTAAGTGACTCTGACTCTGAGATATCAGACTGGATCCCAGAAAGTGACGAGGAACTGGAGCTAGATCTAGACGAGACTGCTCCAACTCCCCAAGCCCAAGCTTCAAGCCATGATACTCCAGAGCCTGAAAACTTCCAACAGAGGTGTGTAGTTTACTTAGATCTAGGTAACAAATTTTAATTTGTTGATTATTCATGTAGGCTGCTCAGTAGAACATATTTTGGTCACACTGTGTTATCAATTTAGGCCAGAAATTGACTAAGATTAGAAGCCAAGAAGAGTTTACACATTAGAAAATAGAAGCAAATCAAAGTTATGAAAAGGGTTTTTTAATCTCAGCAGACAGATTCGTTTTTTAAAGTAATATGAATTACAGTATTATTGAGACATGTTTCTTATAGAATTTGATCCTTTTCTCTTTTTTTCAGTGGCGAACCAGTACCAGGGCCAAGTTCTGTCCGTGGATATGGTGAGGCCGACAGAGGTCCTAGAACAGCTGTCCCTCCATTTCTCCCTGAGAGAACTCCTGGATTAAATTTGCCAGAGTGCCAGACAAGACAAGACGTGCAAAAGTTCTTGAGGCCTGTCGATTTTTTTTGCTTATTTTTTACTGTTGACATTGTGCAACAGATGTGTGATTGGACGAATGCGTACGCTGAGAAAATGGGTGAGCAGAGAAAGAGTTTGTATACGAGGTGGACGAATGTGGATGTGGAAGAATTTTATCGATTTATTGGACTTTTGATGTATATGTCTTTGGTGAAAGTTCCTAGATTTAGTCAGTATTGGTCTGAGGCTACTTTATTGAAAGGGTTGTGGGCTAGAAGATTCATGAATGTGTGGAGGTATAAATGTTTGATGAGCTTTTTGAAAGTGAATGATGTGAATTTAGAAAACCCTAATGATAAGTTAACTAAAATAAGAACCTTGCATGATTTTATTCGTAGAAAATGTATGAAATTGTTTCAACCCTACCAGAAGGTTTCTATAGATGAAAGGATGGTAAAGAACAAAGGGAGGTATGGATTTAGACAATACATTAGAGATAAACCAACTAAATGGGGGATGAAATTGTGGGTGCTAGCTGATTCTAAAACGGGATATACGTATAATTTTGATGTTTATTTGGGAAAAACAGATGAGTCTTCTAAATTTGGTCTTGCCTATAATGTTGTAATGAATCTTATGAAAAGTTTAATCAATCAGGGATACCACTTATTTTTTGATAATTTTTATACAGGGGTTCAATTGATGAAAGATTTAGTGTCAATAGGAATCAGGGCTTGTGGGACTATGTTAGTAAATAGAAAAGGGTTTCCAGTAAAGTTGAAAGATGTAAAACAGTGGGCACGTAAAGCTAATAGAGGGGATATGAGGTGGGAAAGGGATGGGGACCTGTTATATGTTCAATGGAATGACAACAAGCCAGTTACTCTTCTTTCAACTATTCATGATGCAAACTTGACAAATGTAGCAGAACGTATTTTTCATAGAAAACTTTCATTAAGTTTTTCTTTTAAAAAATGATTTTCACTGGTATAATGATCAGTGTTAGCTTACCTATAAACAATTCTCATCTTCCAGCCTGACACCTTGGACCAGCTAAGGAAAGGTTTAGCTGGCCTGCCTGTGCCAAAGAATGACTATGAGATTGTGGTCCCAGAGGATGAGCTCCAGCAACAGGATTCATTTGACGGCTCCAATCGCTCCAGAGTGGAAGACCAGGCAGATCTAGACGAGCGAGTGGAGTGGGAGCGGGAACAGCGCCGTCTGGCTGAGCTGAAGCTTCGCTCACAAGCTGTTCAGAGAGAGCTGCCGCGGCCTGCGGATGTGAACACAAACATCATGCGGCCCACGGGCCCCTCAGATCCAGTACTCACAGAGCTGCAGAAGGTTTGTTTGTGAAATGTCATTTCGCCTAGAGTTATAGATATTAGTTGGGGTGAGTGTGGTTTAGCATTTAGATAGATTATCAAGCAATACAGTTTGCAGGCTAGATACTTATGTTTAATTGTACGGCTTAAACAGAACAAAGAGGGCGATTCAGTTCTGTCCCATGACTAGATAGTTGCAGAGGAGACAGGGTCGACAACAGCGAACGCCAGGCAGGTCTGTCCGCTGTCAATGTTGTCAGGGTTGGGCTGTCCAGTCTGGTCCATTCCTTCTGGTTGTCTGTCCAACAGTTAGGCCAGGCTGTTGTGACGAGTGGTGTGGTCGAACCACACAGGCTTTCTCCTAGTCACCACCATTACAATTATTCACGTGGGCTACTCACTATTTCTCTGTGCACAAATTCATTTGTTTGATGGTCCTTCCAGGAAATTTCTAAAAAGCGTATGTAGCTTTTCTCGAAAGCCTGTAATCTTTTTGTAATGCCGGCTGTCAGGGTTCAACTTTTGCAGCCATTCAGGAGGACGGATAGGAGATCTGTCAGTTTTTACTTTTTAGAGAAGCTGATGCTTTTGCTGCTCCAGTTAGTTTGGCCATGCTGACTGTTGGGATGACAAGTCTTGATTTGGTATGTCCATCCTTAGTGAGCTTAAACTTGAGGTGTTTGAAAAATGTCACTTACTGTAGCTGTTGGCTATTCGTGCTTATATGTGCTGTAGTATTCTCGGTACTGTTGACACAACTTTACTCTTTCCACTGCTGACCTCCATGCCATATGTTAGTACAGAAAGAGAGCACAAACTGAAAAATATTTATAGTGGTCTCCGCCTAAGGATCTGCCCCTCGGGAGACAAGAAAAGCAGGTTCTTATAAGGAACGGGTTCTAATGGGTGGAGAGGAAAAATGAGCCTGGGGGTCTAAAAACAAGTGATCAGTCCTTAAGGATATTTTCAAAGATTGCCTGAGTTGTTATTTATTTTATTTTATATTTTGAAGGTTATAACTGTGGAATTCAGTTAACTATTCCCGCACTAGCATTAAAAGATTTTAGTAAAGGCATTCATTAAAGAGTCATATCAGGGGTCAGAATGCATTGATTTGTAAAGACAAGTAACCTTTGGTAAGAGAAAACGAACTCCAAGCGGGATAATTATTCTACAGGGACAGATCCAACCATTAGGAAACGAACAAGCAGCAGAGATCGAACCTATAGCTCTCTCTCTCTCTCCGAGGCCGCTTGCTCTACCCTGAGACGACCACCCCTATTTTCATTCCCCGTGAGAGAGAGAGAGAGGGGGGGGGGGAGAGACAGCCAGGGATAGACAGCAAAAAAGAGCTAAATGGAAAGAGAGAGATAGAGAGGAAGAAAGACAGAGATAGAGTGAGAGGCGTAGATAGACAAATGGATAGACAAGGAAAGGAAAAACAAATAGGGAGGGTTTTGTCCCACAGTTCTTTATTCGGAACAAATTCAAGCCACCTAACGTGGAGGGTGTTTCTGAGGCATCTGTTGGTAAATGATTGCAGTTTATGGTTGTTGGTCTTGATAACGCGCCATGTTTCTGAGCCACAGAGTAAGACCGACTTCACGTTGGTATTGAAGATCCGGATCTTGTTTCGTACCATGAGAGATGTAGACCTCCAGATTGGTCTTATGGTATTGAAAGCGTAACGGGCATTTTGATGCGGCATCTGATGTCCTCGTCTGTTCCTCCGTCTTTACTTACAACACTGCAACACTGCAAAGATTTAAAAAAACTTGCAGCTGCGGTGGGTTCTTTTGTCTTTCCTTGCGTTTTTCTTCTATGCCCTGTGTCTGGTTGATCTGGTGTTTCAAGTTCTTCCTTTCCGTGATGCGTGTCCAAGTGTCAGTTGAGATCCACTCCTTACATTTCCTCATCTTCATGCCAGTTGAACATTTCTCCTTCCAGGTCTCTCGCAGGCTTTGCCACTGTTATTCAAAAGTCTCTTCTGGTAGAAAGGAGAGCACACTGAACTTGCTTGTCAGCTCGATTTTGTAATGCTCTAATTTCTGTTTCTCTCTTAGGCACTGAACATACTACTTGTGTGCTGGTCGTCCAACCCTATCCCTGAAAGCCTTTAGCTTGGTCTTAAGTACTGCAACAACCAGGTGGTGATCGGATACTGCATCTGAGCCACGTTTCACTATTACCAGGGAGAAACTGTATGTATGAGGCTCACCCAGATGAAGAGTGAGTGAGTGAGTGTATTTTTGTTCTTTGCAGTATTTTTTTTTTTTTTGCGTTATTCTATTTTCACTTTTTTTTCAGTCTAGAAGTACACTATTATACCCCAGTATGTAATTTTGTTAAAAACAACCTCAATTTCATCTCTGCAGGTAAAACTGTAACAGTTTTCCTTATTTTTTTTTCACTACTAAGTGTGGAAGAGCTCATAATGCAGATTTTATTAATTTTTTAACGTTTTTTGCCTATTTGCGACGTTATTTCTTGGTCACACCAAGCAAGATGTATGTAATTTTTTTTACAACCAAATGGTTTTTTATTGTTGTAAAGAATGTTGATCTGTCATAAAATGAATAAATTACATAAATTTTGTCAAATCTGAATTTTTTTCCTTCTTTGAGACTTTGGATGCATGCATTTTTTTTTTTTTAATTCATCTATTTTTTTTTTTTGCATTCAGTACTTGTGTGTCATGTTACTCAAAAATATTGCTGCAAAACCTAGAAAATATCAAGCTCCATTCATTTCTGCACAAAATGATATGCTACAAGGCATTATTACTTACAATATCACCAAGTTAGAGGCAATAATAAAGTACAACACCCATAATTTTTTTTCAAGGGGAGAAAACTATGGAACCATTAAGAGTTAATGCAGCTTTTCCTGACTTGAAAGACTTAATGGTCTTGCCAATCTCTGCCCAGCTAGGAGGGTTAGTGTTGATGTCAAGGAGCTCAGTTTGTGGTGGGACCAATGGGGCAGGTCTGTTGAGTTTCCTTGAAGTGCTTCGCCCATCTTGTCCTCTATTCTTTTTGCCAGGTATTGAGTTTCCAGTCTTGTCTTTGATGGGGCGTCTGAGGTTTCTGTACCTCCCTGAGAGGGTCCTGGTGATTTCATAGTCTCTTCATATTTCTTTGGCCTTCTGCAGCCTCTGCTTCTCTATGTAATTTCTTTTGTCTTTCCTGGCGCTTTTCCTCACCTCTCTGTTCTTCTCCCAATGTGAAACTTGTAGTGTGTGTTTTTCTTCTATGCCCTGTGTCTGGTTGATCTGATGTTTCAAGTTCTTCCTTTCCGTGATGCGTGTCCAGGTGTCAGTTGAGACCCATTCCTTGTGTTTTCTCATCTTCTTGCCAGTTGAACATGTCTCCTTCCAGGTCTCTTGCAGGCTTCGCCACTGTTCTTCACAAGTCTCTTCTGGTACAGAAAGGAGAGCACACTGAACTTGTTCCTAGGCTCGATTTTGAAATGCTCTGATTTCTGTTTCTGTCTTAGGCACTGAACATACTACTTGTGTGCTGGTCGTCCGACCCTATCCCTGAAAGCCTTTAGCTTGGTCTTAAGTACTGCAACAACCAGGTGGTGATCGGATACTGCATCTGAGCCACGTTTCACTATAACATCGTGCAAGCTTCGTCTCCACTTTCTGCCGATTATTATGTGGTCTATTTCGTTTTCAGTCTTGGCATCAGGGAGATCCATGTCGTTTTGTAGAGGATGGTCTTGTGCAGGAACAAAGTGCCTCTGATCATCAGGTCATTAAAGGAGCAAAACTCAGTGAAAAATTATCCATTCTTGTTCTGTTCTCTGGTGCTGTGGATTCCCATGATGTGCCTATCTTTGTGTTGTCAGTGCCTACGTTAGCGTTTAGGTCTCCCAACAATATTTTCATGTCTCTTTTGGAGACTGTTGATCACCGTCTGGGCGTGTTCATAAAAGTTTCCTTTTTCTTCGATGTCTGCTACATTTGTGGGAGCATAGCACTGGATGATGGTGACTCTTCTGCCCTTCGAGTTGAATCTTGCAGTGAGAATTCTTGATGATACAGGATCCCAAGACAATAGTGCCTGTGTTGCCTCGGGTGCCATGAGTAGTGCGACTCCATGTGTGTGTGCTTGACATTGTTTGTTTCCAGAATGGACTATGGTGTTTCCATTGGCTAGTCTTGTTCTTCCTGTCCCTGTCCGTCTGGTCTCAAAGAGGTTCAATATCTTCGGGTTGTACCTGTTCATTTCTCGACATGCTTGTGCGGTTCTTCCAGTTTCATACAGGGTTCTAGGTCCCTATCCTGGTGTTGCTCTTGGTCGTCACAAGAGTTGTCGGCACACCAGCTTCCTTGGGGCTTTCACTGGTGCATGACATGAGCTTTACAGAAGAGGACTCTTCCACAGCCAAGTAGGTTTTGTGGATATCTGTTGCAGTTTTTGTAAAAGTGCCTTTTGTTGTGTGAGAGGGGGTTGTTGGCCCCATGCTCAACCTAAGTCTGGTATCTACCTTTCAATGTCTGGCTTGGGTGACCCTACCAGGAAACAAATTTCCTGCCAGCATAGCTCTAGAGGTCATTTAAACAGGCAAGTCTCCCAATCAGCGGCAAGGTGTCACTCTTTGGGAAGCTGAGCTCAAAAGTCATTAGCATATCGGTTTGTTTCTTGCTGAAGAGTGGGCCAGAATTGCTTGTCAATGAACATTTAAAAAAACTGATGGGGTTCAGTGAAATCAACGTTTTTAGCCGATCATGCGTGTCTAACTGTAAAATTCACTTCAGTATGAGGCCTAGAATCTATTTCAGTAGTAACCTATACCCATTCAGCTGGCTCGGCCTCTAAAGGTTGGTCTAGATATAGATTAGAATCACTATCAGTACCACTCCCTTCATCCGATTCAGACCTGTCTCCTGCCTCAATGTTAGCAAAATCATCATCAGGATCACTTAAATTTTCTTTCCTAAAACTTTTAAAAATGTTTCTAGACTTTTTTCTAGATTGTAAACCATAAGGTCCAGCAATTTGTTATCCATTTTAAGTGAAAATAGTCGGATGGGAATGAATAAAAACTCAGTTCAATTTTCAGAGAATGATAGACGTTGATCGTGTTGGTTATTGGTAGGTTTACAAAAGTGAAAGTTTAAGAGGTTTTTTGCTATTTTCGGAAGTAAATTTATCTCAGAATAGAACTGTGTATCGCACCCGCCATTGTTGACGAATCGAAGGGGGTTAAAAGGAGTTTATATGCTGACCACCACAAAAACTACATTTCCGAACGATTGCAGCTGACCATATCGGCCGTCAACATTTCGTGGGTTAAAGAAATATCAATTCTTTCATGATTTTTACATTTTGTAGGAACTAATGTTACAAATATACCCCACCAGGCAGAAGAGCTGATCAAGCAGGAGGTTCTGATCATGCTGCACCACGATGCCCTGCACTGCCCCACGGATGCCCAGCTGGGTGTGACGCCCGGGTCTAAGGCCCCGACCGCGCAGAAAGCAGCAGCCACCCAGGCTGGCCACCTCGCTTACCTAGACAAAAATCCCTACACAGAGGTTGATCCAGCTGATATGCAACAGGCAAGCATTGTATAGGTTGAATAAATCTCAAGCCAAGCCAATAAATTTGGTGTACATATTTTACTAATTTATAGGTCACCAACTGTTTCGAAAAAGATTAAAAGTTCCTGTTGAGTGTATAATTTGCTTGTAATTGGGAACTCAACTGATATGCAATAGGTAGTTATTGTGTGTTCTACTATTGGTTTTCTTTAATTAGCTAAAAACAGATTTGCATGTTTTAAGTTAACCTCACCATAAGATAGGTGCGGATCAAAGAAAATTATTGAGATAATTATACTTATAACAAAATGATATATAAGAAGAATGCTATCCTTCTAGTCCAGTGATGATTACTTACATAAAACTTAAATTAGATCACCTTAATGACAGAAGCATGATAAATCTGGTCAATATTATTATCAGTTATGCCAATTTTCAGTAAATTTAACGAATTTTAGTAAGAAAGAAGTTTGCAGGTCAGACTTGAGTAAAAGTATATCAAGGGATTGTATCTTGTGATTGTGATTGATGTGTTTATCAAAGTGTAAAAGTTCAGTAAAAAAATATTGATCCAGTTGGTATCACTGTAATAATAGGTACTCTAAACTAGAGATTAAACTTGCATTAAGGCTTCCAATTGTTAATGCCTTGGATAGATCTTTAGATTCTAAAAATTATGGCACCAAATTCAACTTTCATTTTAAAATATGTTCAATAGTTTCTATACACCAATGGATTGAATACCCTCGTTCTTCAGCCCAGTTTGTGCCTGAGACCGAAAAAACAGCCTGTTCAGAGTACCTAATAATATAATAATAATTGTTTTCTGGAAAAAAATTAAAAAATTTTTCGAGTATATATCATTTAGTTAGGACAAGAGAAAGCATCGTTCATGCTTGAGATTACTCTTAATTATTTTTTTTTCTTAATCTTGTACAGGCCCATGAGATGCTCGAGAAAGAGATGCTGGTGGTTAAAGAGGGCATGGGGCATGGCGAGCTCTCTGCTGAGTCATATGCACAGGTAAGATGTGCAGGGTACAAGGCCATGCCAAAAACATCCTCTCTTAATGTCACATATGTTTAACTTTTTTTTTAATGAAAAGAAAGTTTCATTTGCATAGGCAACATTTAAAGAAAGTAAAGTGCCTGGAAATTTATTTGTTCACAGTAAGGTCTATGAAAAAATAATCATTTTGATGGAAAATAAATACAAATTTAAATCACAGATTGTTAAAAGGTAAAAGAATGTCTTTATTTCATCTTTTTTTGCCTTCCTATTATAGTTTTAAAGCTCACCGTCACATATCCCTGTGAATTGATTTTGCATTGGTCTGTTTTAACTTTAAGGTGATTAAGTGGATGTGGAGAGCAAAAAGAAAGCTTTACAGAAACTAAGCAGCAAATTATCAAGAGATCTAGTGTAACTTTTGTCAAAAGTATCAAACTGCCATTTCTGCTTTGAGTATTGGATTTTATACAAGAAAATGAATGCACTCGGACAAAATATGCTGCACATACTTGTAAAGAAACCTCAGGTTAGTACATATGATATGTCTTACACTAAAGTTTCTGTAACTTCAAATGGGACACAGAACACATGTTCATATGTTTTTTGCATCTTTTCTCTTGTTTCGATGTTGTTTATTTTATTTGTTTGCAAATGTCATATTCTTGTTATCAGGTGTGGGAGGAGTGCTACTCTCAAGTTTTGTTTCTACCAGGACAGAATAGATATACAAGAGCAAATCTAGCCAGCAAAAAGGAGAGAATAGAATCATTTGAAAAACGTTTAGAGGTAGGAACTGTTGTTCATTTTTTTTTCTTTGTAACTTACACTGGCATTTAAACTATTCACTATTAATTTTGTGTATAGACAGGTTTAGTAAAGATTGTATTGTGATTCGCATTCAGGATTTTGAGCTTTGTTTGTTTGTTATTTATTTTGTTTTGTTTTTTTCCTTAAAAAGTAGGAGTTAAAGTGTAGTTTGAAATGTTCTATTATTTTCATGTATTGTTCAAATAATTTTTATATTTACAAAATTTCTTTTTTTTTTTTTTTATTCATCTCTCTCTTGTGAAGTGATATTTACATCATAGGTTTCTCTTTTTTATTAAAAACCAGCATAATTTGATACTAATTTCATCAAGTAACTTTTGTTTTTTCATTTAGCAAGAAATATTTTAACCAAGAGACACGCAAATCTACCTGTTTTGGTTATAAAAGCTCTCCAATCTTTTATTTTCCTAGTCATTTTCATGTAATCTTATTTTGGAATATTACAAAAACAGAACAACAAAGCAAATTTTGATTAAATAGGAAAAATGTTTACTTCATTCAACAATTATTCCCACTTAAGTTCAATACAGATCATGAAATTAGTTGTTGTGGTTTTCTAAATATTTGTCAATTTATTTGGGATTTAGGCCATATCACTTCAATAAAATTAAGGGGGTCCACAGCGGTTATTTTATTCCTTCTTTTGTTCCCATCCTGCTTGACAGACAAACCGAGCACATATGACAAAGGATGCTAAAACTGCTGCAAAACTTGAGAAGAAGTTGCGAATCTTGCTCGGGGGCTATCAGGTTTGTGGTTAAAACATACTTAGCCTTTTTAGTAACCCTTATCTTGTGTCTAGAGATAAAGAGAGATCCCCATGTTGTTGGGTTTTTTTTTGTGCATAAAAAATTGAAATACTAAAAAAAAGGAATCCTTGAAATTTTATGTATTCCTTAAATATCCTTTTTGACAATTTAAAAAGAAGGGGTTTTCAGAGATACATGATTTTATGGAAAGGGTACAAAACATGATATAAATAAGGGTTGATAATATTAGATACAGAGAAGGAAAAAAAAAAGAAAATTGGGTACTGAGTTATATTTCATTAAAACAGATACTTAACTTCTATGGCTTTTTTAATTTTGAAAAGACGAATTGAGATCAGCTGTGAATTTGAATTTGGAGTTATGTTTTGGCAACCCAAGGAGCACACTTGAGGGCATGGTCATATTTTAAATGGTCCTACAACTCCTAGGATTGCTTTTAAAGCCTATCTCAAGCATAGTCAGTATGCTATGTAATATGCAAATGTGTTCCTTGAAAACAAAACACAAAATTTGTTGTGCGTTTCATTTTTATATTCCAAGATGAAGTTTTCATTTATTTTATCTTAATTTAGATGGTTTGCTTTTTCTTTCGTGGTTATCCTTTATGAATCATAGATTAAGTGTTAGACCCCAAGTTTTTATAATAT
Source organism: Elysia chlorotica (assembly GCA_003991915.1). Classification (NCBI taxonomy): domain Eukaryota; kingdom Metazoa; phylum Mollusca; class Gastropoda; family Plakobranchidae; genus Elysia; species Elysia chlorotica. The sequence continues at coordinate 35,110 of RQTK01001034.1, read as the reverse complement.
GCATTTTTCATGGCTGTTGAAAGTCCAGGCAAATTTTAAACTTGTAAAGGAACAGGGATCCTTCTTCTTTATGGGCTTCTTTTATGTTGCTACAAATTTTACTTATTGTTTATTTGATTTTTTGGTTTAGCTCACAAACTGAAAAAAAAGGTTTGGGTGGGGAGGCTGCACTCCTGGTTAAGGAAGCACTTGTGACCAATTCTTTTCTCAAAGATTTAGAATAATTCTTTGATCGCCATTAATTGTAAACTTTCTTACACCACACATATTGAATCCTGATTTAAAAAGCTAATCATGGACTGTAATTTTTAGGGAAATAAAGTCTTGCAATGTCAACTACAATATTATGAAACAAATTTTTATGTCTCCTGTATGCAGAGTTTAAAATCTTTTAGAATAACAAGTTTTGGAGGAAAACTTTGAAAAACTCACTCTCGAAGAGTAGACAAAAGAAGAAAGAAAGCATCCCAAATTATTGGCTGTGAACTAAACCCTTTCAGAGACATGAATGTTTTGCAAGTTATGAATAAAGCTAAATGTATAACATCAGATATAAACCACCCTCTTTATAGAGAATATGAAACATCACAAATAAGTATCAGATTAATATTTTTAAAAAAGGGCCAGAAAAATACATTTGTACCAACCTTCATCACTTCATTAGATTGCAACAAAATTGCTATATTTAGCGGACTTGTGTTTGTAGGAGTATGTATATTTTTGTATACGCATAAAGAGGTATGTGTCTCTAATAATAATTATATATATCTGCAAGTGTATAATGTCAACAGTGTTTATCATGAATGTACAATGCTTTTTTCTTTTTTTTTTTCTTCTCACATATGTATAAATGGTGTCGTGTATTGAATCAAATGTATTATTGCACGACCAAGAGAAATTTCCCTATGGGATAATAAAGGCTTATCTTATCAAACAATTATTTACACTTCACCTTTCTCAATTTTAGTTATAGAAATTAACATGTTTAGAAATGTTTAATGCTGAAGGTTGGCAAACAGCATGTTCTAAATGTATTAGCACCGAGCATGTCAAGATTCTTTTTTTAATCCTCCTTGAACAAAATGATGGCAATTTTGTGTAATGAATTTGTCCCTCTAAACTAATATTTATTTGTTAGAAAGCATGTCATACTTTGTCGTTTCTTTTTTATTTAATAGGTTAATAATATGGCCTTGATTTTTTTAAATTGTGTACTTTTATTTTCAGTCTCGAGCTCAAGGTCTAGTTAAACAGCTGCAGGAGTTGACAGAACAGACGGAGAACACAACAGTCGAGTTGAGCACTTTCCAACATCTACGACAGTTAGAGATGGGCGCAATACCAAAACGTCTTGAGGTGTGTATTCCATGTTTAGAGAATCAGAGATCGAAATGTTTTATCATAGAAATTTGTCCGGTAACCCAAATATGTTTCATCAAAATTTTAATCAACTATTTGGGAAGAAAAAAAAGGTGGTTCAAGTAAGACTTGTTACTATTATACTAATCCACTGACAAAACTGTACTAAAATCAAGGGTGACTCAAATCTTGCAACCTTGTGTGGAGAAAATGGGTACCTTTTTGTTTTGTTTTTGTATATTACTTTACATAATGGTGACATTGGGCGTGGATCCTCTTTTCACTTTGGGAAGGGGGGGGGGGGCTCTGAAGTCATGGCAAAATGCTGTGAGTATTTTCAACGTACCTCAACATTGCCGTTTGCCTAAACCAATCAGGACCCTAACTCTTGTTTCCCTAACGTCCTATCAAAAAGCATGGGAGTGGGACAGACTTTACTTTTTCTATATTACTCTCCATGATGTTAATAATATAAAATCCTCTCAATGCTATCAAACAAGTATCTGTACCTTTTTTTTCCCCTGTACTTCTCGTCTTCTACATCTTCCTTTGACCATAACTATCTTAGTTTCTTTCATCTTTTTCTCATTACCTCTCCAGTCTCTGACAGAGGATGTCCAGCGCCAGACAGACAGAGAGAGGGAACTCCAAAAGCGTTTTGCACAACTTCAGCATCAAAAGGATATTCTGTATAACCAGGATCATAATGACAACTAAATTCAAGCTGTGAATCTCAAAATATTTTGTAAAAGTATGGTTTACTAAGATTCAGATTGGCAGCATTGAAGAAAAAATTAGAAATATAGCTTCGATTAGAGCATCCAAACAGAGAACAAACATTACAATGGTTGTTTTTTTTAAGTTAAGTGTTCTAAAAAGATTAAGGTTAAGTTGATACATAAGAAAGGTTTGTCTGTAACTGTTAGTCTCTCATATTTTGTTGATTATATAGCATTTTTTGTGGTTAAAAAGCCATAGTTTTTAAACAAATTGCATAGATGTTAAGTATCTGTTTAAATGAAAGTAAAACATTTAAATGCCTAAATATAAACAAACAAAATTTCGTCTTTTTTGTATTTTTTTTTTTATTTGATCAATAATTTTGCTTATCAGATGAGCATTGGAAAGTGTCATAAAATCGTTGGAGCTTTAAGAGAGGGATATTGGGCGGACGAGATGGTTTCACCTCTTTGTGATCTATATCACATACTAGGTACGGAATAAATAGCTCTAAAAGCACCCACTGGATTGGTGGCAGTATGATGTGAGTGGCCAATTCTCTAGTATCCTGCTCTCGGGGTCCATCACTGCATAGCCTCATGAAAACCTAGAAACTTTCATGACTCGATAAAGTTTAATGGATGCCACACAGGATGTATTTTTATGAAAAGACGTGGCATGTAAATTGGATCTAGTCTAATGAGCTTGGCACATGAAAGATGTGATTGCAATGTTTTGTTATAGAATTATGTTACTATTTAAAAGCATCTTTATAATCTTTTTTTACTGAATTTTTATGGGAAATGTGCTTGTGGTGCCAGTACTTTGGTTTTTTTCAATGGGCTTTTTAATATGGCTTTTAGCTTGAAATCAATGTTGATCTCTTGTTAAAAAAAAACACAAAAGAAACAAGTTGTTTTTTTTTAAGGATGCAAGGTAGAAGAATTCACTTTCTTTCAAAAGCTAATTTTTCAAAATTAAAAATGCACCAGGACGGAATGCCAGTTACACCTTACCTAGAAGTAAGCAATCAATGAAAAAAGAGAAACGGTATAACTAATGTTTCATGACATTAGTTTGTTTCTTGTTTTCTGAATTGCTTTGTAAATGTTTAGCTTGATACACAGTTTCCAAACAGGTTTAATGAAAGTAAAGCCTCAACCAAAGCATTGGAGTAATGAGCTTGTAATATTGTATTTTGTTTAGCTTTCTAATACATTGAATTTAGTTAAGTGTTAAAAATAATTAAAAAACAGTGAAATCAATTTGATTTGTTGAATTACGTTCATATTTATAATATGCTTTGATGCTTTGTTGCACCAAACTTTTGTTTGGTTTTGTTTTGTGCTGGACTGAGAATTGTTTCCATGAATTATTAGTAATTTGTGTGTGTGTTTTTTGTATACTAGTAGAGAAGATATTACTAGAAATAAATTCTGGTCAAGAAGAAGCTAACACTTTGTCATAAAAGATGTTGATATGGAAAACACATGGCAATAAAAGTAGAGAAGCAGTGCAAGAAATACTGCAAAAAACTTGAAAAATAAGTCACCCAAGGAAAGTGATGGCAATCTACCTCACAATGCTTTTTGTCTAGTACAACGAGGGTACTAAAAATTTGTTCCCAACTCTCTGTCATAGAGTATGGGACCAATTTTACTTTAAATTTATCAAACATGGTCATTCCACTTTATATAATTTTCTCCATTAAATCAGAATTTGAGAACTGCCCTTAGACTGTATAACACAAATCAAGAGAAACGTTTGGTGTATCTTTAGATTTTAATCAGAATAAATACAAAAATGACCAAAAAAAAACAACAGTTTTGTGAGGGATATTTGTTTTATACTTTTTATTGGTCAGCTGATAAATGAATGTATTTGGAGCATCAATCTAAGCCTTTTTTTTTTCTTATCTAAAGTTATCATAAGATCAATAAAGAAAAAAATCAGTTGAAAAGTCATGGTGTAAGGGAAGTGTAAAATATGAAATATAATATATTTTTTTTTTTACAAGACAGCATAAATCCGAGTACTTCTTGTGCTAGATAGCATTATTACTGTCTGACTCACGAGTTCTATTTGTTGTCCAGGCATATTTGGTTGTTGTTGCAATATTAAACCTAATTACCGTGTCAAGAGACATCCCTTCAACAGTTTGTCCGTTTATCCCAAGAGAAGCTTTCTTACAATAAAAAAAGGCATGTCTGGACTGAAAGTTGTAGTGGCTTGTGAGGAAATTTAAAGAAAAGACAATCATCAAAGGCTAGGGATCATTGTGTGAAACTGAAAGACTTTTGCTGCAAACTGTCATGTTTTGACAGATTCTAAGGTTTCCAACTAACTTAGAAATCAATTGTTATTATTAACCTGTCATGGACAGATACAATTCAGTGTACAAGAATGGCAACTTAGGGAATCGCTTATGTGTAATTGATACAACCGACGATAAAATCCTTCATTGCCATTATTATAAAACTTAAGAGAAGATACGTCACAGCTCAGGCTGATGTTACAGGATGACATCTTGCATTGACAGGCTAAAGGACGGGATTAGCTGTACCATCTACATCTGCCTAAAGAAATCTGTCAATTCAAAGGTGTGCCTTTATTATACATATACATCACATCATAAACAAAAAAACATTAATATTCAAGAATACTTTTTCACATCATCAATTTTAGATAAGCATGACTTTGACTTTTTCTAACACACAAAACACACTCTTATTTCTTCAAAACAGAATGTGCACAAAATTGTTTGATGTATAAAATATTTGGTACTAACTTGTTCTCTCAGGTGTTTGATGTAAATTTTATGAATTAATGGATGTTACAATAGCTGTATATCTGAAGTTATAGCACTGACAGCTTTCCCAAAAGTGGCAAAATGGATTGATTAAAAACACTTAAATACAGCTGTAGTTAAAACTATCTCTGCATTCAAAATAAATTAGCCACACATCATTGATTCAAATACAAAAAAAACCTGTAACCCACATTTCAGAGACTAAGCTGTCTTGTTTTGGTTGATACAATTTTTCAGTTAAAAGAATATAATATTGTAGGTGGTAAAGACATAGTGGCACTAATTACTCTTTTATGTTAAATACTTGTTTTGATTTGTCCAACTTAAGTGTAAAAGGTTTCTACTGTCCGTAAAACATTTGGTGAGATAACTTTTAAAATAAATAGACCAGCTTGTGAATTTATAAAAGAAAACACTATACATTGTGTGATCCGAGCATACCAAGGTTATACCTTTCTAGTTCTGTATTACATGTAATAACTGTGTTATTCTTAGCCCACAAATTTTACCAACACCCAAATAAGAATAAATTGTCTGACAATGCATCATAGGTTTGAAAGACAAGGTCAAGGTTTGCTGCAAAATTAACATAAAAGTTGTTTTTCAAAATCTTTAAAAACTTAAAAAGAGGAATATTTATAATGTAAAGATCTGTTAAAATATTCAGAAAAGAATGATATAGCTATATTTATTAGATGATGATGATAATAATAATAATAATAATAATAATAATAATATTATCATTATTATTATTATAATTATAATAATAATAATAAGTTCATGAAAGATACTGCATATTTTTTTTAAGGATTGACCAACACAGACCACATGATAGATACAGTGATGGTATGCTTCACAAAAGTTTCACTAACAACCCACAACATTCATATGTTACATCATTACTCTTGTAATTTTAAACGTAGACGCCTCATACTCAAGTAACAAACACAGATTTTGATGTTAACTCACATTAAAAAAACTGAGAGCTGAATCAATAAATTATATGAATTAGAGCTTAAATGATAATGACTTCATAAAATAAGTTGCATAAATATTGAAATCATTAACTTTTTGCAGATAACAAATTATGTACTGGTATACTTCTACATATGATTTGTGTAACTTATTCTACATCAGAATTGAAACATATTTTTTAAAATGTTCGAATAATTCGTTTAATGTGTTTGTTATTAAACATAGACAAAATCATACTTTTATGGGCTACTTAATAATTAAATACAGAATAAACATATATTTGCTACTATCACCAAATGTCAGATAGCGATTTAATGTTAAAATTGGCAGATCTATGAAGCGTCACTACTGCAGATAAAAGCTATGAAGCATTACAAAGGACATGATTAAAGCAAATCATGAACATCACAGTTATTGTTGGTCTAAGTCATAACCGAATTAAGACCAAACACACAAGAGACAACAAGGTTTGAGAGAATGTTTTTTTCTGTTTCTAACTGTATATGTTTGTGTTATTTAAGAAAATGTTGTTAGAAGATTAATGTATTATTTTTTAGTGGGTGTTTTGCCAGTGTAAGACAGCCCATAGTTGCATGTAATATCACAAGAGAGAATGTTGATTTTAAATACACAATGAAATCTTTTGTTGATCATAAAAGTAGGATTAAAGGATCTTTTTCTTAGCAAAAAGTCACTGGGAACAATATTTAAAATTTTCCTAAAAAAAACAGACAGGTACATGTCCATCTTTCAATGATTGGAGAAAAGTATCCCCTAAGCAAAAAAATAAATAAAAAAGCTAAGCATATATACATGAAAATAAATAAGACAAAGAGCTGGCTTCAAAATTCTGTAACATCATCTGTTCCGTATTTTAAAAAAAAACAATTTTTTAAGGATTGTCATTGGGGATTTTTTTGCTTATGAATTTTTGTTTCAATCAAGCCTAAGAATGCGCCCCTTGGGAGGCACAAAAAGAGGTTTCTAAAGCGGACAGGTTCTTACGTTTTTTTGGAGTTTTTTTTTAAAGGGCATAATGAGTAAATGGAAAGTAACCTCATTGCTGTATCACAGTCTCGCATTCTGTTTCCAAGCAGATTTCCTCGATGCAGCATTTTTAAAGGGCTAGACTAGTCAGTAGTCTGTCCGTGAGATGAATTGAAAGTAGCCGAATGACTGTGCCTGTGGTTTGTAACTGTAAGGTACGCAATGCAATGGTTTGTAAAGAACGCTCATGTACAGACTGGGTCTGATAAAAATCAATTGAGGGAGTGATTGACATGCATTGAACGAATGAGAGAGAATGAAGACTTAACAACGTACTGCATGGAGGCACCTTGCGTAATTGTTCAAGTCCCACCTACGCTTCAGTGATTGTATGCCCAGTCTCTCGTAACTAAACAGTTGTGCCCACCTATGGTTCTTAGTTTAAAGCAAACAGCTGTACAGTTTACATCTCTGTGTCAAACCTTTTGATTTTCAAGCCGCTAGATTTATAGGTGCCGGGAGTCTGTGTGACAAAATCATGGCGGAAGAAATTTCTTTATTTAACACCAGATGGCTCTTACCCTTGGTCACAGACTGATGTGTGCACAGCTCCTAGTGGTTTTTGATAAAGCTCTACCGCCAAGACTCTGCTTAAGGGAAAAGAATTTGATTTGGCAAGTTAAAAAAAATTTGAGTCTGCGACCATCTGATTGGAAGTTGTGTACTCTTAGACCACCGACGCGAAAAGACAGAAAACGAAGAGAGAGTAGATAGACATAGAAAGAGAGAAAGACAGAACAAACGACTTTTAGAAGTATAACAAGGAATTGTATGAAGGCACCTTGCGTGAATGGTCAACTCCTTTTTTCTGATCAGTGAACCATATTATTCAGTCTAGAGAAGCCAGAAAAGCGCACCCTTTCATAGTTGTTAACAATTTAGTGATTTACAGGCTTTTGTTGAGCAGCAGAGAAGACAGGTGGGTGGGATTAGAAAAAGCATTGGGGTACTTGTTGAGTGGTCAACAGGTCAAGTCACGTTTAGTCGTTTACTCCTCAATGATTGGATACCTACACACTTTCGCTTAATGAAACAACTGCTGCCCAGCTGTGATTTTTATTCGAGGGCAGGCCCTACTTACAGGGGGAGGGGTTTAGGTTCATCGGTTAACATCTAAATGTAAAACTCTTCCTGACTGTAGACCCACAGGCGCCACGAGTCGGCGTGACAAAGAGATAGCGGAAGGAAGATTTCTCTGATCTTCTTACATGGCTCTAGCCTAGTCTAGGTTTACAGGCTTGTGTATGTTTGCCCCTCCCCCTCTCCCGCCACCAACCGCTCACTCCTCTCACCCATCTGAACGCTTCTATTCAGATATACGCGCAGCTCCTATCAGCCTTAGATCACTATAAAAATAGATCAATATAAAAATGCTGGGGAAAAATGATGTGTGAGCTTGTCAAACAAATTTGTAAAAATTATATCCGACTCTGTTAAAACTGGTTCTTACACTTTATACGAGGCCAAAAGCGGGTGGGTAGGGGCATTTATTAAACAGACAAAATTATGTTTCATAGGGTGAGCGGGTTGGAAGACGGAGTGGGTTGGTACACGGAGACCACTGTATATGATAAAAAAAATCTCTAAACTACATTCTTGCTTCAAGCTATTTAAAGAATGACTTAAACAATAATTACTATAAAAATAAGAAAAAATTAATTTCCATTTATAAAGGAGATGAAAATTGTACTACATAACAGTTAAATAGGTATTTGATAACGTTAAAATTAGAAGAAAAAAAAATTCAAAAGCTTTTATAATATTTTGTGAAGAGTTAATGTTAGCGTTAACGTTTGCCCTTAGAAATGATAAAGGGGGTGAAGGATTACCAGACAGTGACATTCTGAAACTAAACACTAAAGTAAAAAAAAAAAATAATTCCTAGCTCCATAACACAGAGCTAATAAACAGATGGGGTTTAAATAAGATTATGTCTCACGGACACACAGATTATGACAAATCCGTACCGAAATAAATCACAGGGGCCAACATGAGGCACGTTTGGTCTGAAATGTATACACAGTAGTGCTACTCATTACACATTCAGTCAAGTGTCATTGAGTGTGTGAATTTGTTCTGTATGTCATGGCATGAAATTGCTCTCTGAGGTAAAAACAAATGAACATCTTTTAGAAACAAGTGAATTAAGGTACTTGTGGAAATGGAATTCTAATAGAATTTTAAAGTAAAACATTTGATACTGATAGCATAGGCACACATCTTTAATACTGAACAATGGGATTTGAAATTATTGAAGCAAAAAACAGAACTATAGTATTTCCCTTAAAATAAATAGAGCCTTTTTTTAAAGACTTAAAAGCAGTAAAAGCTTGATTGAATAGTTCTTTAGATAAAATGAGATGTACCAGAATATTAAATTGTCAAATATTTCATCAAGGATGTTGTTTCAAGTTTTTTCCATAAACAATTGTCAATACTTCAAAGGATTTTGATATCTGTTTCGCAGCTGTTGTCACATGCATATAATGTAGGTGCTATTGTATAGAAAACTGTATTAAAGATTTTTTTTTAATATATCCTTTGACGTCGAGTGGATTTTGAAAAAGAAAACAACAGCAGAATATAATTATATATTGATCCTTTATAAGTACCCCTAGAGTTGTTTTCAGTCACAAACTATTTTCCATTCAAAAAACTGTCTACTTTTAGTCAATTACAATCATTGATTTGAGGCAATAGCCTGTGACACAATCAAAGGAGTGTTGTGCTGCATAAGAGAAACATCAACACAATAACTGTGTTTCTTTTTGGCTAGTGAGTCGAGTTTCAGTCCAGCCACTTGCCTCTCACTATCCATAGTTTTTGACAAAAGAGACTTTCGCGTGATTAGAACATTTGACACATTATTGTTTTTGTCAGTATCTGGCATACCCTTTATAGTGACAGCATTGGCTGGAAGCCTAGGCATACGGAATTTCACTAAAGCATTAGCTGAGTTTTCTTTTTCATTGGACTGAGTGAAGGCCTTAGCAACACTCTTTTCACTCAAAGAAAGTCCTGGCTCTAGAGCTGTTGCAGCGCCACTTTTTTCTCTTTGTAAAGCCATCAAACATGTTCTCTTCTGACTACTGTGCCATTTTTGTTTCTTTGTAAATACTTCTGTATCAGAACAATTTATACCCTTCACTGCTGTAGTTTTATTCAAGCTATGAAATAAATAATCTGAACTGTTTTTATTTAATTTATGTTTTGAATGACTTAAATTTTTTGCTGTTAAGGACATCGGAGCATTTTCTTGTTGGTCACTGAGATCTCTACTTTCTGTTTTATCAAACTGTGTCTGATTGGCAGTAAGATCCCAACGTGCTTGATCTAAAGAGTATTCAGAATTCACACACTGACCATGTAACTCATTTGAATTTGTGGCCGGTGAAGCAGACATTTGATGAGAAAGTTTCCTTTTGCTCATAAGTTTGCTTCTAGCACTACCTGGGCCACCCTTAGCTTGCAAACATCTTTCTGCATCTGAGGTTTCCTGCTCCTTCAACACTTTGAAGTCAAGTAGGCTATTACTAAGATGCTGAGTGTTTTTTGTTATGAAGCTCTGAATCTTGCTCTGTTTCTTGTGTTCCTGAAGTTGATCAAAATCATGCAAAGCAATGCCATTGCTAGTTATCAAGTCAGCATCCAAATGGTTGTTCATTTCCGGAAATAACATTGATGTTGGACCTGTTTCCCTGTCAGTAACTTTCTTACATGTTCTTTCATTCTCAGGAATCTCACAGGAGTCCTGGGAGTCGAATACTTCATCCTCATGCATGCTGTTTGTGCAATATTCTTCCCCAGTTTCAAACACCTCGTTTGACGCCTCATTAATGAGACTGTCCCTATAGCTGCTGTCGCTGTTTGACCATGTGTGATCCCTCACAATGCTGCGCAGCTGCTCAATACGTTCACTCAAGCTTAAATCCAAACTAGCAATATTGTCTCTTACATTTTGCTCTAATTTTGCAGTCCGAGCTTCTTGCTCCTTTTGTTTCCTCACTGCACGTTTTAGACGGTATGTATTTACAAACGAATTGGACACTGGAAACATTTCAACCTCTAATGAGGACAGTTTCTCTTTGCTTTTGGATTTCATATTTTTTTCTCTCTGTGAAATTGCAGTGTTTTTAGAAGCTGTGCTTTTAAACTTGCACGTGAGCAATGTTTTGGAAGGTTTTGATCTCACCTTTTTAAAACTGGATTTGTGAGGAGAATCCCCTTCTTGTTTCCTCTCCTCGAGTCGCCTTGTAAAAGCCGCAGGGGCACTGCGGGGTCCGTGGATTTGATCAAGTCCATTTAAAGTCAGCATCTTCTTAAGAGTCCTGCGATAGGCAGCCATATTTTTCATAAATGTTGGGAAGCGGATAACATCTTTCCTAACCACACGCTTTATACGATCTACTTCATCCATGCAGATTTTACCAGACATCAGTAAATTAAAATCTATATTGTCCATGTTGCGGAGAATTTTCACAGCCCCTGCAAACAAATGAAAAAGGAAATGGCTAAGACTATATCTTTTTCCTTCCCTGGTAAAAAAGGTAGGGATAATAAATACATTTCTTGAGTAAATGAAAATAAAATCACTATGGGTTGCATGAGATATCAGACCTATCTAAACTTCATACAAATTGTTTTTAAAGTTGAGAAAAAGGGCAATTTTGTTTTCCATTATACATATTTCTATTTTATCAGCATTCTTTCAAAAAGACTTAGCACTAACATTACTATGAGTGTAATTAGTTTTATGTTTTCCTTTTCTGGCAAAGATCAAAAAATTGATTTCAACGAAAACAGAACATTGAAAAATGAATATAATGCATTTTTGTTTTGTCAAGGAACTTCATTAAAAGTTAACGTAATCTTTGTACATATCTTAATAAACACAAGCTTGCAGTGAATAAGAGATTGTGTATTTTACCTTCAAAGTAACATTGATCATTGCCAAAGCCTCCAAGATCTCTTGGGTCAGCAAGACCCCTTTTGACCCGCATCACTTGCTTCCAGCGGAAGTCAATGTTGGATGTGTAACGTCCCAGGTGATCAAAGAGTTCTTTGAATGACATCTCAGCTGCTTTACAGGCTGTGTCTGTCGAGGATGCCCAAATATTTATATAGCTGTGAAATTTCTGATTGTATAAGGGCATATTTCGTAATTTAAACTGGCTCTTATGAAGAACTTCATGGTGCATGCTATTCATGGGCTCATGACCTGAGGCTCCTTCTAGCACCATGATTCATAATGGGGCTGACCTCTTTCTCATAAAAGTCACCTGATGCTTGTAAGTTGGCTAATGCAAAAAGATATACAGTATTAACCCCTGTGGCGCTTTGAAGGCCGTCCGATGGCCAGATGGCCAGTCTGGGTCTGGCACACGAGTAACTGGGTGTGAAAAAATGGGGTGTAGCAGTACTGTTCACCTGGTTAACTGACGCTCTGAGTATTGTGCTTTTATCGCCGATATTTCTTTTTCATAATTTCTAGTTTTAAATTCATAAAACTATATATTTCTATTGCGCTGAGAAGTTGTTTTGATTTCACTATCTTGTTTGCATCTGCTTTTTCATAATTGTTTATTACCAATAAAGGAGAAGCCAATTATTACTTTCTTTTGTTAAACTTCTTTAATTTTAAATAGTTGTCGGTGTGATATGTTTCAGCTTGAATCCTTTTCTTACATGAAACAACACTCCTCCTGTGTGTCTCTTGGCTGGAAGGGTTATGCGTTTAGAACCCTTGTAGCCCCGATCAAAAGTTCTACACTACAGAAATGGAAATATCAGCTGAGGATCGAACCTTTGACCTCCTACTCGTCAATCCAGAGCACTAATGCTAGAGATACCTAGCGCCTTATATTTGTAAAAATGCAATTTTCAAATTACATAATGTTATGTCCCATATGTTTCCTGCAAAGATGGGCAGAAAAAAAAAGCAGCGACACTAAAGATTTGAACCTTGGACCTCCTGCTCCTCAGCCTGAGTACTGGAGACTGAGCTATCTTTACTAAGCCGACACTAATAATATTTAAATTTAATTAGATCAACATCCCACAAATATCTAGAAAAATATCAGACCAGATTTTCGGACACCTGCCGAGTATCATACCGTTTTCTTGCAAATGCAAGCCACTTCAGACGGAGATATTGTGCGGCCGTACTGATAAAAGAATATCAAGCTAAAAACCGGCAATTATAGTACGCGCTTGCCAAGTGCTATCCAAATAAAACCAGTACAGTGTAAAAGTGAGCCAATTGCAATTACAAGCCCACAGACACACTAACAGAACAGGCCCGAGTTCAACATGCAATGTGGTCAGTGCCTGTTTCACATCAATGTGTGTGAGTGTGTCTGTCTGTCTGTCTTTGTGTCCCGTGGGGCAGCGTTTGACACTTCTATGTGAATCCGTAAAATCATCGCTTTCATCCCCATCTTCCCCTACATCGATGGTCCAACCGTCTTTATACACAGGGACTTAACACCGCCAGGTTACCCAAGATCTCTACAGGGGATATTTTGCTCCCTCCTCAGCCCTTTCCTTTCATAGAGATCCATGCTATCATCAGTGATATAACTGTCAAATTGTGACTGGGAGGCTGAGAATTCTCCAAACTGCTCATTGATTCCATTGGTTGACATTTTAAGAGCATGTACACCCATTCACGAGTTTATCACGTGATAGAAAAAGGAGGAATAAATGATGATTGAAGGCCCACTACCAGTGGCAGTTGATCGGCACCCCATAGCGCCCAGTTGGGAGGTGCTCAGTCAGTATAGGAACCTGTGGTTCTTTCACAGCAAGACAGTCAACTAGCGCGCCACGCTGTATGATTTAAAATAGGTCTATGCTCTTGCCCAATCAGCAGATTCTTTACAAAAAATACAACTATCATGTGACTTTGTTTACGTTTTTTTTTTAGAGAGAAAGAGGTCATCTCCATTGACATTGCTAACTGTTAGTGGTAAGTATAGCCACAATTTGAAGTGCAAGTGTTTTATTGTTAAAGAAGTATGAAATGTTATACATATATGCAATTTAATGCACAATATTGAAGACACAGTGTCAGATATTAATTTGGGAGTTTTAATCTCACATGATTCCTGATAACGTAAGCCGTACTTCAATCATCATTAAAATCGCATATTTCGTGTATAAGGCTTTTGTTACTAATATTTATTAATAGACAGGCTTACAGTAAGCTAAAGCAGGGCTCCACAGAAGTCTAACCCTTCCACGCAAGGCAGTATGGATGGATGCCAATCCTTCCTCTGTACATTGACCTTCAAATGAGCCCATACTCCGAAGGTTGAATCGAGTACGTTCAGAGAACCATGGTTGGAAGCCATCATTTATCAGTCGGAAATAAGAGCTATTAAGAATAAATGACTAACATTTTGCAAATACATATTTATTTAAAATTTACTATTTTTTTGTTTCTTCTTGATGCTCATTTTTACTTGTATTAAAAATATATTTTGTTTCTTAATGTAAGCTTGTGAAATATGGCAATTACACATGCATCATCCGACATCCGATTAATTTTCTCACAGCAGATACCATGTAGCCTATCAATTTTTCGGTGGGCATATAGATATTGTACACTCTAAGTTATGATCATGACTGCAGTTTAGGCAAGATTCCCATTATTGAAGGCAGTGCTTATTAATAGCATTAACAAAGGGAAAAGGATACTAAATGTGTTCCGATCTCATGGTCCATCAAACACTTAATTCCACTCTCACGCATGTAGTTGTTTTCATCTGACCAGTTGATCCACAGGGAATATTTGCGTAGCTCTGGTTTGTTTGCATTCACAACAGGACCTCTCCAGACCATTTTGGCACTGATAACAAGAGAGAAAACAGACAAAAAGGTCTACTCATGCAGAAAAAGAGTTTGTTAATTTCAAAGCTGCTACTAGTACTACTAGTTCTCTGACTAGAGTAGCAAGCCTTCATAAGAATTGTTCCAAAAGAAGCCAGCAAAATATTCTTTTCCCTATGCAAATCTTGAAAATGGTTTAGCTCTAATCATAGGTTGGCTTGAATATCTTTATTATTACAATCTACAAATTTGTAGAAACAAACAACTTCGGTTACTTGTGCTATCTTCTTTTCAATCATTGGGGCAGTATGAATGAGTGTACCTGAGTCATTCGTCAATAAGAAATGACATTATATTACAAATTCTTCCACCATTGTAATCATTAAGAGAGCTCCTAAATGATATTTGTTGAAACAACATAACAAAAAAAGGACATTATGGAAAATAATGTATAAAACTATAAACTGTTTATAAGTGTGCTGTAGATCGGATATATAAAAAAACATTAGCGATTTATATATCTGATCTTCGAGTTTAAATACCGAGTAGTAGGAACTAGACACAAAAGTAGATGAGGACTTGGCTGTCCAAGTGTGTTTCTATTCAGAAGGTCACAGGTTCGAGCCCAAACCCTGGCAGCAATGTTTTTGTTCATACTGGTTGGGTGAGTGTCAGTATAATGTGATTGGTCACGTATAGGATCTTCATTGAGCCCTACGTGACATTAAACTATGAGAGAGCTTTGCTTTGCCTTCTTAGACAAAAAATTACAAAAATAACGTGGTGGGATAGTTATTGAGACAATTTCAAAAAGTGACAGTAGTAAAATTAATAACCTGCATGCCAAGTTGTCACACCAGTGGATCCTCAGGGATTCAGAGAGGGAGTTCTCATTGATATACTCCAAAACCATTGGGGTGGCCTCCTCTTTGGTGATTTTTGAACCAAACGCATGCTCCAAGAAAAGTTCACCATCACCATATTGGTCACGGACATATTCCAGTATATACTCAGCTTCACCTTGAAGGTCAAATCTTATCTGGTTTTTTGTTTTATGTGCTAGTTCTGCAATCTAAGAATAAAAAAATTTTTGAAAACCTTATAATGAAGTCCTTTTTAATGTTTAAGATGCCAACAATAGTTATAAGTATAGTAAACAGGTTAAAAATTGATGAATGGATATTTTATTTTCCAAGAACACTACTACAGGGAGAGAATTATGTTTTAAAATTCCATTAAAGTAATGTTACCAGGCATTTCCAGCATTTTCAATGTGAATTTCTTAGACAAGTGCCAAATACATATTGAAATTCTAATGGATAATTATTCTTTTATTTCAGAAATCTGATTTAAAAGAAAAGGAATTTTTACCTTAGATATGTCCTGAACTTCAAATCTTGGTGTAAGGCCTGTTTTCAGGAATCTTGCCTTTTCCTCTGCTAAGTTCACTGGTACTGACTTGGGTTGAATGGCCACTACTGTTTCCTCTACTTTGAAAGACACAGAGCTATACTTGTTGGTTGGAGATACCTTCTTTTTCTTTTTAGTCATCTTAGAAGGCTATATTTATTCTAAGGTATCTGAAAAAAAGAGGGAAAAATATAATTATATTAAAATATATGAATAGAGTTTTGGCAGATGAAATTTATCTATGTCTATGAGGATGAACATAACATAAAAACATTATTATCCACTGCAAAAGAAGATCTGTGCCGAAGGGCTTGAATATAAAAAAAACAATCTTTTGATTTATTCATTCCAACTTCCTTGTCATGTAATCATTATCATGGTTCTGCACCTTGAATTTGCACAGGCAGAGGCGAGTGTTACAGTCGTCAAACAATGCACTGATGTTAAGTATGTCATACCAAAAAGCAACTTAAAATCTTTTGGTGACATCTTTTTCTTGCTATGTCCCAACCATTATGGAATTCACTTCCACAGAGACTTCAAGACACGGAAAAAACATATAGTTTAAAAAATCAATTGAAATATTATTTATTTTTAAAAGCATATGATTTTAGTATGTAAATGAAAAAGAAAAGACTGTAAACTTACTTTTGATTTTTACCTTTTTTTTTCTCTATGCTTTTCATTGTAAATCAAATATATTTTATATTTTTATTGTCATAATTATTATTTTATATTCTTTTTGGATATTATTTTATTTTCATCTCTAGCATATTTTATTCTCATATCGTGTAAGATGTTGAATGCTAAAATTGTATTGGTTTGTGTGTTGTACTAAATATTAATGTTTTATACAACTTTATTGACGCAGAAAGCATTGATTTTTCTTCGAATAAATTATGCACAATATTAATGCATTCATTATTGTTACTATTATTTAGTAAAATGTTGACTGACAAATGTTAAGTTTTCCTAGGTCCTCTAAGCAAGTCTTACATGATATTATAAATTAATTTTTAGGGCTTTAGTTCACGTTTGGTCCTTAGCCTCTTTGTGACATACAACGTAGGCTGTATGGTCGGTTGTTCGTGTCAAGATGCTTAGCTCACGTACATTGTACGTTCTCAAATATGCCTATTACGCCATTCCTCATGACTCTTTGATGTTCAATATAACGTCATGTTTTTGACTATGTAAAAGAGGCACTCGATGCAAAGCAATTAAAAAGTAGACTGTGTTGTTCAATTCTTGGCCTTGAAAAGCCAAAGTCATGTTTCTATCCTAAAAATTATCCACTTAGTCATCTTGGAACTTGGAAACCAACATGTTTATCTCCAAATAGTAAGAATTAAAGTAAGACAATTTATTCAGCTTTCAGAAAATGTTTTATAGGCCTATGTCTAATACCCTCAAACCAAGAATAAACCAATTGTTGCAGATTCATGCAACAAAAAAACTGAATATGATAAACTTCAAGAATGAGTTTTTTCTCTGACTATTGCAAACACAATAGAATGACATGTTAAAAGAATACAGAGGTAGATTGGGTACTTAGCTCATGGTCATTCAGGTCTCCTCATCAACTAGATCTACATGGATCTCCGTTTCTATCTACTTCTGTTCTAACTCAACTGCTCTTGGCACTGGTCTATATCTAGATCTAAGGCCTTCACTGTCACCACTAGATCAACTACCACTATCATCACTAACAATATTAAAATCCTCATCACTCTCACCATCTAAAACATCTATAACTTGCTCTCTAGTAAGTAATGGATCTGGTCAGATATTGTTAGAGATTATAAATGTCTTTCAAGAGAAAATAGAGTCTCAACAGGTGAACAAAGTATGAGCTGAAAACAGCTGTTATCTTCATATAAAACAACACTGAAAGAAGTAGAATTTTTCTTTATACATATAGGAATAGTTGTTTGTTTTTTTTAAGCAGTGTACAGAAGCTTTAGTCAGTCATAAAATAAACCCGCTTTTACTGCCGATAACACTACACAAGCGACCTAATCATCAGTAAACATGTCTACGGTTAATCTGTCAAGCATATAGATGTAAAAGGTGTAAGATCTGTTACTATTTCCTCATAAGTAGTTCTGGAATTTGCAGGTATTTTTTCACAGTGGTAGAAGTAGACTAAAAGTCGAGGGGTCTAATCCCACAAAGTCATGAAAGCGTAATCATTTTTCGCCCATTTTCACAAAAAGCTATTTATTTCCTCAGAAGCATAGTCAGCAGGACAGTGCAAGGTGAAAACGTATCCAGGGTGACAGTTTGTTATTATTATGATCTATCAAGTATAGTCAATATTCTACTTTTAAACTTGCTTTGCAAATTCATCTAGCTACAAAGACATTTGCATTGTGTATGACATACTAAGCAATAACAAATGTGCTCAACTCGCCCGAGAAGCCAGGGTGGGGCTGAAGTCCCAATACTCATTTCAGACGATGCCCCTGAACCAGACTAAGTAAAACTAATCATAGACTAGACATATCTAGATCTAGATCTAGTGAGGGATAGATCTATTGGCTTCTCCACCAACCCCCAATTTTACTAATTCTGCCTCTATTTGTGTTTAACTTCTTCCATTGCGTGGATCTATATTTATAGATTGATTTTTACCTTGTTTTGAAAAGTGTTTACTGTGTAGCATCGTGAGTGTATAATCGGTTCCTGCAAATAAAAACAGTGTACAGGATTGCAAAACATCAACCTTGACCACGGGTAGCCATTTTTAAATATCGTTGCTACGAGCATTAAAAATCCCACCAAAGTGAGGACGACACGAAACAACACTGTATTTTATTACATGTATGGCGAAGACACGCCTTGAAGGTAACAAGGTACATGTACATAAATATTTTACTAAGTGGAACTTGTGAAAGGACAGGATAAGCCTATAATTATTTGATGAAAAAAAAACCGAAACGGTTATTCAGAGCGGGAAAAAATCTGCCACCTTGATTTTCATTCAGTCACCTTTTATGACAGTTTCGCTTAAACTCTTCATGTCTGGTGTTCTCCATAGGTTCTCCTGGAGGGTCCCAACACTGGCGTCTGACAATTTTATGTGCTGCCACACACGAGACTGGGTGGTGATACCATGACTCCTGTCTCGGCCGA
Organism: Elysia chlorotica; assembly: GCA_003991915.1. NCBI lineage: Eukaryota > Metazoa > Mollusca > Gastropoda > Plakobranchidae > Elysia > Elysia chlorotica. The sequence continues at coordinate 15,825 of RQTK01001034.1, read as the reverse complement.
TCACATTATACTGACACCGACCCAAACAGTTACAAAGTGAGTGATTGAGTTTGTTTTTACGGCACGTTAGCACGGTAACGGCTATATTGTGCCCACGATGTTCTGAGACAGTTCATACATTATACTAGTGGTAGCGGTGACTCCTGTGTCATTCTGCACAATAAGGTTGATTAAAACTAATGGGTATGTACAGTGGTTTAAAAGACACATGTGTCACAATTAAATTTTATTATACACATCAATGTCCTTAAAATACCTCAGTAGGCGCTGAGGACTAATATAAGTAAATATGCTCTCTAGTGGTTTGGAAGCAAGGTACATATTTCTTTCCCGTTGAAAAAGTGGACAGTCAACCATAATGGAGCTAATGGATAATTGACAGTTGCAGCCTTGCAGGTATGGCACTGTGGAGTCTCTTCACCTCTCAGTAGAAAAATGACAGTGAACTAAGTGTGGTTGAACACAGGGTACTTTGTTGTTTGTCATGTTATTCCATCGCGCCTTCAAATTGTCTCTTATAAAATTATGTATTATTGGCTTCGCATCTGATGCAGGTATCTGCACCTGAGTAGGTTCCAGTTCGAGCCCAATCTTGGCGAGCTGATCAGCCATTTAATTTCATTCAATTCCAATATGTCTTGGGATCCAATAGAGAGTAATTTTCTTACCATTTTGCAGGAGTTAGTGAATTTTTCTCAAGATGTGAAGAATTTTTGGATGTTTTTAAGTTGGCCTCTAGGGAAAGCGAGTCAGAGAGGATCAAAAATGTGTCTTTGCTTGAGGTAGATACAGTGTCGAGTGCCGTGTACAGAGCAACTGCCTCCGCAGTTTGCGCTCACCCCGCAGCATTTATCTGCTGAGGATGATCGACAGGCAGCTCCGACGAAGGTCTAATATTTAGACCCTTCAGTGATAATTAGATGATGGTCTGAGTGTGTGTGTGTTTTTTTTTTTTTAAGATTTGTTCAAAATTTCCTATATATAATTCTGGAGGGGGTTTGTCCTTCTGGAGAGCTTCCAGCGTCCATGGAGGGATTTCTGAATATTTGTCTTCTTCAATAGAGTTAGAATCTAAGTCGATTTCAAGAAGGAGTTGGCTTTTGAATGTAATATTGTATTGTGTCAACATTATATGATTATTCCTCTTCTGTACATGTGATAATGGAAATTGTTAAGCGCACTGAGCATGATTGTTAATGGCAGTGCGCTATATGAATGCAATATATTATTATTATTAGGGGGGCTATTAACACGGATTCCGAAAGGGGGAATCGCGTCCGATGAAGAATGGAAATTTTTTTTAATAGTTTGGGTAGAAAACAGGGTGAAAAACAGGATTGTCAGGGTGAGGTTTTAGATTAACGGCATTATTATTGTAAGGATAGTTTCTTCTTCCTGGCAAGGATGGTTCGTCTGCAGCGACGTAACGGCTTTCTACCGGGGTGGTACGAAAGGTCCCGATGCTGAGACGCAGTCCTTGGTGGTGTATAGTGTCTAGCATTTTTATATAAGATGGTCTGGCAGAGCCATACACTACACTGCCGTAATCCAGTTTAAATCGGAACAGAGATCGATTAAGGTAGAGGAGGGACTCTCTATCCGCTCCCACTCTGTTCCGCATAAGGTTTTAATAAGATTAAGTGCTTTTTTTAAGTGACACTTTTTCTTTAGATATTCCAGGTAGGGGATAAAGGAGAGTTTTTTGTCAAATATAAAGCCTAAAATGTTGCTTCTTCTTCTACAGGAATTCTTCGGCCATGGCCGATGTAGAGATCAGGATCCTTGTAAAAATTCCTTTTATTACAAAAGTGAACAGCTATCGTTTTCTGAGGGGAGAATTTGAAGCGGTTTGTGCCTGCCCATTTCTGAAGAGCGTTGAGCTGCAGCTGGTGTTGTCGCCCTATGGTAAAGCTCTGTAGCAGACAACAAAATTGACTACGTATAACGAGCAGTTTAGAATGTTTTTCAAAGTCTAAGTTATTTAATTAATTTGTGTGGCAAAGAGAATTCGTGAGAGAACGCTGCCCTGTGGAACTCCTTGCTCCTGCTCGAAAGAGTCCGACAGAGAGGACCCAAGCTTCATCGATAGCCTTTTTCGTAATCTTATCCAACTGATTATAGGCACTTAGTGTAATCTCCCCCCCCCCCCCCCCCCCCCCACAATTTATATATAACAATTATTTATAATTTTAATGTTTAATTATAACAATTATAAAAAATTTATTTATATATGAAAAATGTAAGAGTAGTTTGGAGTGTGGCATTGTAAAACATGTTGATCAGGTGATTTTAGACTGTCAAAGATTTAAGTTTTCTTAACAATTCAAGTCTTTGATTTCCGCTACAGTCTCCCTTTGGGCTAATCGTTCTACATGTGTAGTACTTTTAAATCATTGTACCTAGAGGTGTGCCTTGCAAATAATCGAAATAGTTTGAACAATAAGGGATGGGCCTAGGGACGTGGCTGATTTATGAAGCTAACTGACTTTAGGGACATGGCTGATTTATGAAGCTAACTGACTTTAGGGACATGGCTGATTTATGAAGCTAACTGACTTTATAATCTGTGTCCATTTACTGATCACTACTATATGTTAGATTGACACTGACAGAAAAGAAGCGTCCCAGACAGCAACACCCATATGGACACCCCCCCCTCCCCCCTCGAAAAAAAACAACAAAAAACACACACAAAAAAAAACACAAAAAAAAAACACTACCCCCCCCCCCCCCCCAACCACGAAATTGATGCATAAATGTCATACTTAATTAAGCATTAAAAAAAAAACAGAAAAAGGTCTTTGATTTCCTTTCTTATAAATACAATTTATATTGTCGTGCCAGGAGATTGTAATGTCTACAGTAATAGAAACTTATACAAAGAAAATTTTTTCTACCTCTTGATCTGAAGGCGAACTGGCTCAAGCGATAGAGCGTTGGTCTCTAGATCGAGAGGTTCGCGGTTACCATAGATCTATAGCGGTTACCGATTTCGTCCCTGTAACTGGTTGGGTCGGTGTCAGTGTAATGTGACTGGCTGAGACAGAAACCATTCTAATGTGATTAGCTGAGATATGACTTATGCGTCATGTGTATCCCCGTTCTGTCTCGTGTGTGGCAGCACAGAAAATTGTCAGACGTTAGCCTTGGTGCCCGTCCACAAAATAGCCTCTACTATGCTGAGGTTGGACGTTAAACCAAATGAACACAACTCAACCCTCTTGATCTTTGATTATTAGTGGTACAGCGGGACTCTTCTTTGTCCCAGAGTCAATAAACAATTCCTTTGTGTTACTCAGTTACTGACATTTAATTGCAGATAATCATAGATTTGTATAACTTCCCCTCAAAAATCTTTGCAGATAATTTTATTGTCATCACACCATTTGGTTAATAAAGAAATCTGTTTGAAATAATAGCTTTCACCATTTGATATGAGGCAGACGATAGTGGTAGAGTCTGCTAATTTAATTAAAGGCATTGTTGTACAATCATTTGTACATATAGCGTATAGTACAGGAGACAAAACCCATCCTTGTAGCGCAAGTGCATTTAGGATTATTGTTGAGGAATTAAATGTATTTATCTTAACAAGACCAACAATGGCATTCATTTTTGAAAGTTTGTCAATCATGAGATGAGGTTTAACCTCCTAGGTTTCCACGAGGGCCGTATGCAGCGAAAATTTCTTTCCTTATGAATATCTCTAGTCTATGTGTGATCTAATGTCATAGGACCCCATTTCTCTCTCCACTCGTCTCTGCCTGTCTACCTGACTCCTCGCCCTGTCACTCGCCCCCCCCCCCCCCCCCCCCCCGCATTTCTCTCTTTTTTCTTCTCCTACTGCCCTAGGCTCCCCGAAGAGATCATATACGGCGAATATTTCTCTAAGTTTCTCTATGCGTGAGTTAATAATTATGCTTTATATACCCTATCGCGCTCTCTCTCTTTCTTAATTCCTGTCTCTCCCCCCCCCCCCCCCCCCTCCCCTTCTCGCATTACAGGCTTGTCAGTTTCAATGTTTTAGACGTTTAGAGAGATCGATAAAGTGAATCTTATCTTTCTTCACCCTAAAATTCCCACTTGTTTTTTTTTAAATTTATTTCTCTCATTATGAAACTTTCAGGTGTATGTGAGTTTGAGGGGGTGAGGGTGGAGGGGTTGGGGTGGTAGAGCTTTGCCCCTCTATGTGGTCTCGGTTCGATCTGACAAAATTAATTGGTAGGCCTAGTATTTCATCCCTTGATTGGGCAAGTGTAAATGAAAAATGAGACAAGAATCCATGTAACCCCGCGCTGCCTCGCGTGTTGCATGAAATAAAATTGTGAGACGTTTATCACACTATATGATTCTTCTTGTACACATACGAGGCGTAAAACCTTGGGAAGAGCTGTATACTTTTCTTGTTGCTTTGTTTGTTTGTTTGATGTTGGGTTGGTGTTTGTATTTTTTGTAGTTTTTTTCCTCTCTTTTTCTTAGCAACGCAGTTGAGTTGTTGTTGATTTGGTAACGCCCAACATTAGCGCTATATAGGCTATATTGTAGACGAGCCCCAAGACTGACGTCTGACAATTTTATGTGCTGCCACACACGATACAGAGCGGAGATACCATGACTCCTGCCTCAGCCGACCACATTAATTTAAATTGACACCGACCCAACCAGTAGGGAGCGAAATTGCCAGGGCTCGAACCACGGACCTTTTGCGTCGGAAGCCTCCCTACGAACGCAGTACATTATGTATACAAATTACAAAATATCTATGCATCTCATATTTTGTAAACTCTTTTTAGAAAATAGTCTTAACTCTTATATAACACCATTATAATTATTGTTCGTACTTCTTGCTTTTAACCGTCCCGTCAGTGATATTGGTTATTGTGCGCTTCTTTTGGTTGTTACTTCTAGTCACGTTGCGCAGCGTGACATGTAATCACACATAAACCATAAACTACAGACCGCTTTTTGTGCGCCTGTTTACATGTTATTACTCTCATTGACCAATAGTTGACGTTGACTACGAATCAATCTGCGCATCGCGCATACCTTTAGCATTAACGGAGGTGACTTTATTAATACTAATACTAGGCGGTACAACAAACTCGCTTGTTTCATTGGCTAAGTTAATGGGCGTGCATGATGGACGTATAAAGAGAAGTATACATGTTACTCTGTGGTGTACATGTAAACATGCTAGTAATAAAGCCAATGCTAGGTCATTTCGTATTTCTTTTTATTTATAGTTTATTGGAAGACAATAATTGTAATCCACAGGTTAGTACCATGTACTTTTAGGTTACCATTTTGCTACAATACGCAGCCTCATGTTATACTAGCCCCGCTGAAAGACACCATCAGGTCCAGGGTATCACTCACTGCACCATAAAGTGGACACACTATTTGGGTCTTGGCTAAGTTAAAACTTTCGAAGATTTTTTGTTTGAAGCATGAACCCACAAGAGATATTGAAGAATATCATCACACTGGGTTTTTTGTTTAGTTGTCTGTGGTGACGTGTACTACATGTTTTAGGATGCCCCTTATATTACAATAAGTATAGCAGTCAAAGAGTACATGTATGTTTATTATTAGCTGTCTCCCCCTACTACATTGGTCAGTATTTAAGAAAATGCATGTACCCATTTTAACCTTCACTGCCACTCGTGGGTGAAAACCAACTGGACTGTGAAAAAATTTGTTTTTCTTTGAAGTGCAAAACATGTACATTTTTTTGAAGTGCAACACATGTACATGTACCGTATCATTATATCAATAAAATAACTAGGCCACTCAATTAATGGTACCAATTTTAAGACTGAAACCTGTATAGAAGTATACTACATTATGTATTCCTAAATATGTGTTTTGTGTTTCTACATACATAGTTAATTTCTTTAACAAACAAACAAAATAATTTCATTGATTTTTTGTTTGGTGAATTTCTTCCTGAACCATATGCCTTGAAGCAAATTCATTCGTGGGTGAAAAACTATTTTAAGACTGTAACCTGTATACATACTATATAATGTATTCCTAAACATGTTTTTTGTGTTTCTACATGCATAGTTAATTTCTTTAAAAAAAAATAATTTTTTGCTTTTTTGTTTGGTGAAATTTTTCCTGAACCATAATTACATGTATATGATTGCCTTGAAGCAAATTCATTCGTGGGTGAAAAATACTGGTATACTCGTAAGTAAGCCTTGGCAATGGTTCCACTTTCTGTCTGTCTGTCTCTTTGCTTTCTCTCTCCTGCTCTTCTTAACCTCCGCCTGCATCACCTCATGCTCCTCCTCCTCCTGCTCTTCCTGTTTTTCCTCCTACTCTGCTCTTACAGTGTCATAGCTGCAACAGTCAATTATTCATAAGTGACATCCTGGTTGACTGTCCACTGTACCTTGCTTCCAAACCATTAGAGAGCACATTTATTTATGTTGGTCCTCAGCACCTAGTGAGGTATCTCAGGGACATTGGTGTGTATAGTAAAATTAACTGTGATAATCCCTCACATGGATCTTTTAAACCACTGTAGGCCCTATACATGTACTGTATACCCTTTACTTTTAACCAACCTTTTTATGCACAATTTTTATGCTGAGAGCCATAAAGGAGTCACTGCTGCTGTTAGCTGTTTTAGGACATCATGGGCGCAATATAGCCGTTACCGTGCTGATGTGCCATAAAAACAAAATCACTAATTCCTTCTCCTCCCCCACTCTTCCTCTCCCTCCCGTCTCCCTTCTGCTCCTCCTCTTTCCTCCGCCTGTACCTTCATCTGCTGCTTTCATCCTCAATCCTGTTCTTCCTTCTCATTATCCTCCCCCCTGCTCTTCCGCCTACATCTCTTCCTTCCCATCCTCCCTCCTGCTCCTACAGTTCATCCGTCTGCACCTCCTCCTGCCTCTTCCTTCCCCTACAGGCTACTGTGCTTCTTCCTGCTCCAACTTCCAAGTCCTTCTAGAGTTCCTCCTTCACATCCTCCTGCTAATCTTCCTCATTTCCCGCTCTTGGTCGTCGTCCTCTCCTCCACCTGCACTTCCTGCTGACACTCCTCTTTTTGCACATCTTCCTTGCTCTACTTTATTCCGTTCCTCTATTTCCTCTTCTTCTTTTTATTTTTTCTTCTTCCTAATTTTAGGTAAATGATAAAAAAATGCAGATGTATGCCTATATAATAGAGACAACAAAATAATAGAAAGATAGAATAACACACACGCAGAAGATGTCAAGGATGTTATACTATAGATAGACATATGCATGTATATAGATAGATAGATAAATATAGACAGATAAGTAAATAGATTGATTGCTTGATTGTTAGGTAGATATGCTAATCAGGAAACTAATTGTCGCCATGTGCATTTATTTAATCCTCTTCCAAGGTCACTGGGTGAAAAAAAAAAAACACGAGTGGCTTTTAGTAATACAACTACAAGTAAAGATTGGCAGTTAAGGTTAGGTGAGCTCTCAAATATTTTGGAAATATGATGGCCCTTGGTAGGTTTCTTAGCCTAAAAAAAATATAGATGTATACAGGTGAAGCAATAACTAAAACACCAAGCTCCTCCAGCATTAAAAAAAAATGTTTTTCTGTATTTCTCTTTGACAATACATACTTTGAAAAATATATAACAAAACAACTGTTACTGCAGATATCAAATATAACAAACTTGCATATTTTGAATTAATCCATGACTATCAACTTTCCTATTCATTTCAATACAAAAAGTTGTATGGAAAAACAATTGAACTTAAAGGAAAAATATATCACAGCATTAAAGTGGTCATCAAATTAAATTCATCAAATCCATAACCAAAAGGTCCAAAAATATATTTCATTTCGTCGGGGATAAGAGTGATTGATTTTTTCATTGTCTTCTTTTTTTAACATAAAACAGTTTCAAAAGCTTTCCACCAAATTTCTGTCAAGACCCACCTCCTATAAACAGATTGTGTCCAATAGTAATATATCAGTGTACTATGACAGGTGCTGCATAAGCTTGAGATTAAACCACCTCTTTTTACATTTTGGCTTGCGCTACTTCAAGCAGGTTTAAAAAAAAATTCTACATTGAACTGGATAGTTTTCTTTTTAACCTAGCAGACAAAAAAACAGACTTCATATAAAAATGAAAAAAAAAACACAATTAAAGGCGATGTCTTAAATGATAACATATATGATTAGAAATTTCAAGCAGATTCTTATTAACAACTTAACAAAGTTTGCTGCACTAAAAATCCTTCAAAACTCTTACAATAGTAACAGAATATTACTGAGAAAATTATTTCCATTGCTAACAGTATCGAAAAACGTTTTATTTATTAATAAATCAAATCAAACCAACCATCATTATCATTAACTTTGTCCTTCCATTTGCTCTTTCCGCACGGATACATCTGTCCACAAGAAGTCATCGCTTTCAGCTTTCACTGCGTGAATGGCATAGTTGATGCTTGTATCCTTTATCCATGACCACCTCTTGGTCAGGGGATTATAGAGCATTCCATGCAAAAGTCTTGTGGCACAGTTATCTATCAAAAAGAGCACACACACACACATAGTAATAAAAGGCTGATATGTAGAAGCTTTACACAGTTAAAACTCAAAATTTTAGGATGCATGATTATTGCTAGCATCAAGATTAAGACTTCAGTACAGTGGACCTTGGATATAACGAAATTCTTGGGCCTGAGTTAAAATTTTGTTATAACCAAGGTTTTGTTATGTGATGATTGACCTGCAGATTATGAATGAATAAAGTACTTCGTATGGCGATTGCAAGTTCTTTTTTCTTCTAGATGTAACCCTTTCTTTTTCTCATCCCTTTTTTTGCTTTAAACTTATTTTAAGATTTCTTTTTCTTTACCCACTGACGAATTAAATTTTGATATGCCTATACACTCCCATACATAAAAATTAAAAATAAATATAAAAAAGGGGGAAAAAAACAAAAACAAACTAACAGTACCAAAAAACCACTAAAACACCTAATGCAACCAAAAACGACTAGATCTAAATCTAGTCTAAAAAAACAGAAAATGGCAACGCTGCTGTAAATTGTAGACCGTCTATAGCCTAGTGCCTCTTCACCCCAGAAAGAGAAAAAGAAAGAGAGAGGGGGGGAGTAGGGAAAGGTTCTGCGCGCGAGAGAGCGCTCTCCGCGGTGTACCCTGCTCTTTGGGCCTATGGTGGCGCGTCAACAACAGTTCGTTGAATCTGCAAAGCCTTGGACTTGCATTAGCGCGCACACACACAAAACACACACACAAAAATAGAGATGCCTCGCACACTCAGCATTGTCTCTTGTGAACGAAAACTACATGACGTTTTAGTCTGTGTGCGTCACAGACTGTGTGTGTAGGCTTACGCTAGACACCACGTAACACTGCCCACTGATAGAATTAATGACTGTAGCAACCAAGCACCCTCCCCTGCATAATGACCTACTCAGCCCATCCAAGCAGCCTTTGGCATCGCAATGCAGAAAACCAGACAGGTTTACATTTTTTTTTTTTCGTTGGTTAGGCCTAGGGTTTTAACTAACAGCTTCACTATGCCCGAGGTCTTGGACAGCTGATGTTCGCTACATCAGAGGTTTTTATAACATCACTTAATAAGTAGAAAAAATGTTCCTTAAAGATCCTTCATAATGACCTAGGCTTTGCTACAGCCGATGATGCAATCGAGGTCCACTGTGAATGTTGTTTTTTTTATGGTTGGGAACATAGTATAGCGTCTTATTTTCTTGTTTTTTTCTCTCTCCTACCTCCCCCTATCTCTACTGTCTTGTTTTTTTACTTTTCTCTCTCCTCCCCCCCTCCTCCTACCTCTCC
>RQTK01001033.1:129140-173720 GCA_003991915.1 Elysia chlorotica | reverse complement strand
TATCAATATGTTCATTTCTTAAGGTGTCTCATACATTTTCTACAGATTATTTTCTTTTAGCTCAGAGTTGACTCTAGTGTTCAAAGTGCAAGCAAACTTCATCCTAATCATTTGTAATGTTTGGTATCATTGTCCATACTTGAAAGCCCCACGTTGTAAAAAGTCAAAATGGATTTTTAGAATTGCATACAATTTCAAAGGAAATTAGAGTCAACAGACCTTTAACAATGTCCATGATTAATATCTACAGATTCGATCAGTCATCAATGGGAATGCTTTTGTCGCGGATGTACCAGAAGGAACTATACAAGATTATGTTCCAAGAATTTGTATACGATCAGGAGAAAGCGTTTCGCGTTGCCAGAGGCAGCACAAATAAAAATTATTTTAAATCATGAGCCATTAAGATAAAGATTTAGTAAAAGCAGACGCAAAATATATTGGTTATCTTTTTGTGGCAGAATAATGTTGTTGCTAATATTATTTTTAATGAAATAGTTTTAAGCAATGTAAAGGAGCCTTAAGTAAAAAAAAAATGTTTTTTTTAATAAAACAGATCGAGTTTGGTGAGTCGTTCAAATTTTGTAGATGACAGTAAAGGAATGATAGACTATTGGAAAAATGGCAGCCAAAGTCTAATGATAATCTTAGTCATAATAATATAATGCTGGAGTAAGAGCAAGGCAATTTGTACACAGCTTTTCTATGGTCTGGTACAATTAAAAATCGGATATATAAACTATTAGTGGTGAAGAGAAAACTATAAAAGAAATAATCAGGTTTGGAACATGCTGTTTTTTTTCTTATCTTCCTAAAGACTTTGATAAAATATTACAGTTATAAGAAACATGATCGGCTGCCATGTTATGAAAACTGATTGGAGATAGCAGCATTTAACACTTAAAAGCCATGGAAAATCCCCGTAACAGCCTCATTGATTATGAGATGCTTATCTTGGTTAAAAGCTGAATAGTTGATTGAGTTTTAAGATTTGAACAGATAATTTTCTGTGAAAACAACCTTGGTCACAAAAAGTGTATACCATTGAAAAGAGGTAGTAACCACTTTAAAATATTTATTCTTCTATGCAAACCTGATACAATGTACAGATATTCCAGTGCTTTTATTGCCCTTTTAACTTAAAATAGCTGTGGTTTTTCTAATAACTTATAGTATGAGAGGCTGTGCAAATATAATTTGGATAGAAAAGTATTGTAAGTTGTGCGCATTCAATATCTTCTCAGTGTTTATCTGTGCAATATGACTGCAGTCCATCAGCTTTGCAATGATGACGCCGCAAAATATATAAATAAAATAATGAGTGATTTTTTATTACTTTATCAAATATTAATTGTTGGAGTGAGGCAATTATCTTTGACATAGAGTTGTGATTGTATGAATTACTGTGATATTATAAATTATTTATCACAATTACTTACAAAATTAGAATAATGATAATGCAAATAGTTGAAGTATTCTAAGAAAATAATGTGCAAATCATTGAAAACTATTGCGGGCGAGGGTTGATTGTGAGTGAAGACAAAGGCGCAATTTTATTTATTGATAACTTTTATTAAAGATTTTGGATGCAATCTTTTTTTTTATATAAATGTAATGTTAAATGTAATATCAAATTCATACAAATATGATCTGCCTGTAAATTTTAATGCATTCAACGTTTATACAAATTCATCAAGTTATTGTATTTTCAAATCAGTATACTGTGAAAGAACCCTATATTTTTATACACTGTAAAAGAGTTTTATAGATATTTCTGGAAAAATTAATTTTTGTTATTTTCTTTTACTAAAGAAATTGATACCTAATGGAATTAGTCCATTTCTATTACTCAAAGCTAAATTAATTGATAGAAGAATATTTCATTATATATATATAATAATGCATATAAACGTTACAACTAATGGGTTAACAAAGGATTACACATGCAAAATCACTGGATCCATATAATTCTTTACCATTTTTACATGGGTATGGATGTGCATACTTTGGTTCACAGCCAGCTGCAAAGAAGTTGTTGTTTTTTTTCTAATAATCCCAGTTTGATTATTCTACAATTCAATGTGATCTTAATAATGAATGTCCTTTTTTATGTTAAAACAGACCATGTTAAAAGAATGGAGGGATGTTTTATAAACAATTTTAAGTAAACTTTACTCATAAGCGTGAGAAGCTTGATTTTTTTTCCACATATAGATCTATATTTTTTATAAATGATTGCTTGAGCTGTTTTTTGTTAAAACTATTATGGAACACTCAAACGTTTTTTATGTAATAAAATGTATTTGAAAATTCTACCTTATCTACATTTTCTTTACCTTAGTCTTGATAAGATAACTAGGAGGGAAGAGGGGGGGTGTGGTGGCCCTCGGATAGAACATAGGCTTCCAACACAAAAGGTTTGTGGTTCAAATCCTGTAGATTCTGCTCCCTACTAATTGGATCGGTTTCAGTTTAATGTGATCGGCTGAGAAATGAGTCGTGGTATCCCCGCCCTGTCTCGTGTGCTGATGTTAGACATTAAACCAACTCAGCTACAACTACATCACTAGGCTTTATCCTTCTTCATTGAATTTAACGCAAAATTTTAAAGTGCATATTTTATCTTCTATCCAGATATAAATATAAGGTGCAGTTTACAACTATCTTTTATTTTGATTTTCTCTATACATATAAATAATCGTCCCTTCTTCTTCTTCTTCTTCTTCTTCTTCTTTTTCTTCTTCTTCTTCTTCTTCTTCTTCTTCTTCTTCTTCTTCTTCTTCTTCTTCTTCTTCTTCTTCTTCTTCTTCTTCTTCTTCTTCTTCTTCTCTTCTTCTTTTTCTTCTTCTTTTTTCTTCTTCTTCTTCTTCTTCTTCTTCTTCTTCTTCTTCTTCTTCTTCTTCCCTTAAGATAAGATAAGATATACTTTATTGTCTATCCAAGGAAAATTTTTGTCGTGGTTACATGGGCTCTATAGGTTAGATAGACAATAATCATTGCATTGTATTAAAAACATATAATAAAACATATAAATAACATAGAAATGTATATAATATGATAATACTCTGATTGTTATAAAATCTAGATACAAAGTAGTTAAGATCTCATGGACAGGGGATAAATTAAATTATGTATATAGATAAATATATAATAATTTATATCAGAATAATTGTTTTAGTTTTTAACACTACACTGGTAGCGTATTAATTGATATTTAAAGAAAACAGTATAAAAGTGTCTATATATAAACACGAATAAATGGAAAACAGTAAGATGTATATGTATATAATAATCCTGGAGGCTATAATTATAAGATGTGTAATATATGTATATACAAAAAATGTATCACAGATAAACGCAAGATGACATGATTTAGGGTTTTTTACTGTATAATAAAAGCAAAGCTTTTAGATTAGGTAATTGATGCCATGTAGGCGTATAGCATGTGGCATAAATGATTTTAAATATCTGTCCGTTCTAGCCTTCAGGTGTATTAGTTTTCCAGACCGTCACAGCAGTGCGTTGCCGCTGTGGTGAGCGAGGACACGATGGGAAGGACCTTAAAGGCCGATCCCAGCTGTCTGAATGGCCATGTCCCACATGATCCAAGTGGAAAGAGGAAGAGGTAATTCAGAAGTACAAAGCCTAGCATGGTGGTACCTTTGCACAGACCAGAGCGGCCGTTGTCCTAGAACTAGGCCCAACTATTAAGCGTCGAACCTACGCCAAGACCACCAGTGTTGGGGCAAAAACCATTCAAACAGCGCCTCCAAAGGTCAGAGGCAGGGCTAACAACACTGCCAAAGCCCAAGGAGAAAAATTTTTAAAGTAAGATTCTCAAGTCAAACCGAAAAATTCAACCGTTGCAGCAGAATCTAGAGGTAAGGTCAAGCCTAGGGCATCACCTGCAACTTCGAATCCTTTCGAGGCGTTGACCTAGACTAAAGGAATAGAGGTTGCAGAGGCGTCACCTCTCTATCCCTCACCAACATGGCTCCCGAACATCGGAGCCTTCCACTTTCCCCACCCCCTTTCTTCTCTCTCGTGACATTCTCCCGCCCCCTGATAACAACACCTGCCCCTTACCCCGTCACTGTGGATCAGAGGGCTACGAGGAAGAAACCTGCCAGCCTAGTTGGTCACCCTCACTTGTTGCAGTGGAACTGTAGAGGCCTGAGAGCCAACTATCCTGAATTGCAGCGCATTGTGTTGAAACATAATGCCGCTGCAGCATGTCCCCATGAGACAAAACTATCCCCCAACTTAGACTTTAACATTCGAGACTTCTCTGCCTATCATCTCCATAGCGGTGGTGCGGAGTGGTGCGGATGGTTTAAACAGCGGTACTTCTATATTTGTCAAAAATACTGACTCTCACAGACCTATCCCTCTCAACTTAACCCTACAGGCGGTAGCAGTCCGCATCACTTTAGGGAAATCTTTCCCTCTCTGTTCGGTGTATCTTCCACTTTTTGCTCAAGTCTCCTACTCTGGTGGGGCGCGGTGGCCAAGGTGTAGAACATCGGCTTCCAAAGCAAAAGGTCCCGAGTTCGAATCCTGGCGTTTGCGTTCCCTACTGGTTGGGTCGGTGTCAGTATAATGTGACCGGCTGAGACAGGAGTCATTGTATCCCCACCCTGTCTCACATACTATTGTCAGACGTTCGTCTTGGGGCCCGTCCACAATATAGCCTATATAGTGCTGATGCTGGACGTTAAAAACCAAACTCATCTCAACTCCTACTCTGATGTCACGTAAACTAACCGTTTTGATCACGTTTCCACTCCCGTAATTATTATGGGAGACTGTGGGGCAGTCTAAGGGCTGATATACGTGGAAAACTTAGAAACATTTCTCTCGGAATCTGACTGATTTCTTACTTCTGACCGATGGCTCTTCAAGTTACTGCCATCCTGCCCATGGCACGTTTTCTGCTCTAGACCTGACATTCGTCGATCCAACTCTCTCCCTCTTGACTTCTCGTGTTCAACTCTCGATAGCCTTCACTGCTCCAAATACTTCCCTATTCTTCTCTCGCCTGTCCTCCCCAAAAATATCTCTCATCCGAAACGGTGGAATTTCACTCGGGCGGACTGGCTCGCTTGTCAGTTTGACTGCCTCAAATATCTCAACTAAGAAAATCTTCTCAATATAGCAAATTGCTTGTAGGACGATCCCTCAAACCTCTGAAGTTCCACGAAAGGACAAACCCTGGTTCGACTGCCACTGCCGGCTGGCAGTTCGGGACAGGTAAAAAGTCTTTCGTAATTTTAACAATAATTCAACTGTAAATAATCTAAATATTTAAAAAAAACGGCGCTCTAAAGCACGCCGCACAATACGCCTGCAGAAGCGACAGTCTTGGAGGTCCTTAAATTCTGGAATTAATAAAGATATTCCCCTGTAAGTAAGAAAAACACAGGGTAAGACTGTCCCTTGTGCAAGACGCACCTGGGGGAGACTGGTGGATCGTGTGTGGAGGGGGAACGGGAAATTGCAAACGCACTAGGCGCTGCATTTTTCCGGAACTCCTCCAACTACCACTACTCCCCTACCTTTCAAAACTTTATTGAGCAGTCTTAGAAGAAACCGGTTGACTTCTTCCTAGACTGCTCCAAAGACTACAACAAACCATTCTCCACAATGACTATACTCCTGCCTTTAACCTCTGAAGGAGAAGACCGGAGGCCCAGATCTCCTGCATAATAAAATTATCAAAAATCTATTCAAATTCTGTCACAGCTTTTTAACGAAATTTGGGGGTCCGGTACTTTCAGGAGTCCTGTTGCCCATTCACAGGTATCCCTATTCCAAAACCTGGAAAAGACTCGGAAAACCCACAAAATTATAGACCTATAGCTTTAACAACCTGCCAAAAGTAGCGAAACGACTATCTTGGCATTTAGAAGTTAATAATCTCTTCTCCAACTTCCGGTGGGGATTTATAGCAAAAAGATGTACTACGGATCATTTTATCCGCCTTGAAACATTTACGAAAGAGGCTTTTATCAATAACCTACACATGGTCGCTGTCTTCTTTGCCCTTGAAAAGCTTATGATACAACCTGGAAGTATGTCATATTTAAAAACGTAAAATTGTGGGATTCGAGGGCAACCTACCTGTCTTCATTGAAAACTTGCTAATCGACCGTTTCAAGTAAAGGCGGGATCATCTCTGTCTGACTCTTCCGAGTAGGAGCAGGGAGTTCCTGAGGGCAGCGTGCTCTCGCCGATTGTTTTTGGAATACAAATTAGTTCAATAACTGATACTTTGAAAAACATTGTAAACTGCTCGTTATACGTAGACGATTTTGTCATCTGCTACAGAGCCTCTTCAATTACAACCATAGAGCGGCAACTGCAGCTCAATGCTCTTCAGGAATGTGCAGACACAAACGGCTTCAAATTCTCACCTCAGAAAACGATAGCTGTTCATTTTTGTAATAAAAGGAAATTTCACAGGTATTCTGATCTCTAAATTGGCCGCGGCCTAAGAATTCCTCTAGAAGAAGAAGCAAAAATTTGAGGCAATATATTTGACCCAAAAAATCTCCTCTATCCCCTACCTGAAATATCTGAAGAAAAAGTGTCAAAAATCACTAAATCTTATTAATATTCTATCTTGGACAGAGTGGGGAGCGGATAGAGAGTCCCACTCTACCTCTATCGCTATCTGATATGATCTAAACCCGATTACGGTACCATGGTGTATGGCTCTGCCAGACTATCTTATATCAAAATGTTAAACACTATACACCACTTAGGACTGCGTCTCGGCCTCGGATTTTTTCGTACCACCCCGGTAGAAAGCCTTTACGTAGCTGCAGACGAACCATGCTTGTCATAAAGAGAGACAAAATATCTCTACAGTATGCCGTCAATCTAAAATTTCACCCTAACAATCCTGATGTTCGCCGTTTTCTGGGGGGCGCGGTGGCCCAGGGGTAGAACATCGGCTTCCGACGCAAAAGGTCCCGAGTTCGAATCCTGGCTGTTGCAATCCCTACTGGTTGGGTCGGTGTGTTTCCAGTCCAACTTTTTGACTTGTTGACTAACCCCAAAGATGGCGGCCTACAGACAGTTACCGGCACTGGTGCGTGTATTTAAAAAACGATTGCCTATTTCTTTATTGCTCTACAATTTTTAAGGAATACATAACCTTTTGGCTTGACTTACATCTAGATCTACACATTTTTTTGTCCTTCTTTATTGACAATCTTATGACCTATATCTAGATATCTAATCTAGATCTAGAGTCTAGGAATCTAGTCCCCCAGTTCTACCCCAGTTCCTCAGTACTTTTAGGGATCATTCGTGGCTTCGTTGCCATATCAAATTGTGCTTCATTTGTTGAACATGCTTAGATCTACATCTTTTGTGTTTAAAAATCAAAAGAAACATATTTTCAAGGCAAAGTTGTGGGCAACATAGCCTACTGTTCTGAAAGAAAGAAAAAATCCGAAACGAATCGCTCACTTTCTAGATTAGATCTAGTAGATCTAGACTCTAGATCTAATTCTAATTGATACATGAATACGAATTGACTTTATGTCATTCTCTCTCTATCTATCTCTCTCTCTCTCTCTCTCTCTCTCTCTCTCTCTCTTCCTGTCCCTCACAGCCTAAATTCTTCTCTGGCTCCCGGCTTAAAACTTTCTCTGATATTGTTTTCTCTAATCACTCTTCTGAACTTAAGTCTAGATCTAGATGTCAATTAAAATAATTATTGACACAGAGTGATATTGTTGTTGCCACAGACTGTCACAGAGAGAGAGAGAGAGAGAGTTATAGACAATGACATAAAGTCAATTCGTATGATTCAATTAGAATATAATTATAATAGACTAGCTGGGATGCCCGGCTTCGCTTAGTTAGGTTTTGGGACACTGTACGGATATAAAATGTTTTTTAAAGGTTATACTTAATACTAATAGAGATAAAGCTTGGGTTTTGGGACATTGTGTGTATCTAAAATGGCAAAACATAGTTGTAGAGATAGAAGTTTAAAGCCAAAAAAGGCTTAAAAGCTATACAAATTTAATGTGATACAAATGGGTGCACCACTTAAAAGGGCATTATACCAATCGTCTTGATAACTCACACTAGGAAATTTATAGGATTTCTTTTAGATCTATTTTACCCCCTTTTTCGATGATAGTTGACATAGATCCATATAGAAATTAAATTGGGTTCGATTGTTTTTAAATCCTGAAAGATCCCTATTCGATAGATCTAGAATTCAGTATTATAACCCGAACAGAGCCCCGCAGTGAACATGTTGAATGGAAAGAATAAAAAAAAAATTATATGTAGATAGATGAGTAGTAAAAGTCTAGATCTAGTTATTCGATTTATCTTTTTGATCCATGTTTATCCCCTTTTCTGTGATAGTCGAGGTTGATCCATATAGAATTTAAATTGGGTTTGAATGTTTTTAAACCCCGAAAGATCCCCATTCGATAGATCTGGAATTCAGTATTATAACCCGAGCAGAGCCTGCACGTGAACTTGTCGAACGGAAAGAAAAAAAAATATATATAGATTTATTTATAATGTGTTGACATTAAATGGGTTTAAGAAAACAATAATAATTACGGCAAGAAATCTCAGTAATTGAAATAGAGCCCCGCACCTATTTGAACCGAGCCCGATTAGCTAACTGAAATCAAAAACAGCAATGGCTGCTTGATCAACGAATCAATTTCAATTCCTAAAATCTAATTAATGCTTTATAAACGCGTCATCATGAAAAATAAATGAACCAGCCTAAGGCAAATTTTAAATCATCTCGAAGAAAAAGACAGTTATGCTAGAATACTTTTTATTGATTTTAGTTATGCATTTAATACTATTATAATACCACAGAAATTACATGACAAGCTTGTACACCAATAAATCATTCCCTATTAACATTTGTAATTGGACTCTTGATTTTCTACTATGCCGTCCCCAGGTTGTAAAAGTTTGTAATATCATGTCATCGTCTATTACTCTTAATACTGGTGCTCCACAAGGCTGTCTTTTATCGCCTAAGTTATATTCTCTTTTTACGTCTGACTGTAAAATCGAGTTTTTAGATAAAGTTTGCCGATGACACTACTGTCACTGGCCTTATAAAGAATAACAATGAAGTCGAATACCGACAGCAAGTAAGCTCGCTCACAGACTGGTGTCAAAATAACAACCTTCAGCTGAACGTAAACAAAACTAAAGAAATAATTGTTGATTTTAGACTTACGGGTATAGCCCCACCTCCTCTTTCTATTAATGGTATTCAAGTAGAACGTGTAGATACATTTAAATTTATATATATATTGACTGAATAAACATTGAATTGAATTGAATTGAATTCAGAAAATTACAAGGTACAAATATATCTAAATTTCAAGTTTGTACCTTGAGTAGTTATGGCGGAGAAGACGATAATAATTTCACCAGTTCACAAATTTATATATAATAAGATTAACTCTGTGTCAATAATTTAAACTCATTATGTGTCGCTAACCTCACTCTGTCAGTATGTATCAACAAATTACAGAATCAATCTGTTTCTGTAAAAAAAATCACTCGATAAACTTTCTATCTCTGAATCAATAATGTAATTTATTAATAATGATAACAATAATAATTTTATAATATTACTTAGTTTCACTTTTATTAATATTTTATCACTCTATATACATATACATATATGGGCACAGAGCTTCTCTGTGTACATTGAGGCTACCTAAAAAAAACAGGCTGGGAATAATACTTTTTTAGTAATGGCAGCCCGCTGGGAATAATGGGAACCTAGAAAGCTTAGATCTAGATTCTAGAGATTCTAGAGATATCTATAGAGAGAACAAGAGAGATTAGAAATTAGATCTTGAGATTCTAGAAAAAGAGAAATTCAGCAAACTTTTAAATTATGCTCAGCATTTGTTTTATCATAAAATAGTGGAAACTTTTTTTAGAAACTTGATCCTCTTTCATAATAGATTCTTTTGCTTTGCTCTGTGATATTTTGTGTTTATCCAATTAGAATTCCGCTCGTTCTCCCTTATTTTGCAAATGTAAGAACAATATCTCTATAGCCTACGACTCGACGTAAGCCTTTCTTTTGCCCTATCTAACGTCGAGTCATAAGCGTTCCTTTTTCCCTATCTGACGACCCGACATAAGCCTTCCTATTTCCGCATCGGACGACGAGTCATAAGCTTTACACAAAGTTTTCCCCTCAGCCCACAGTTTCTTTTAAACAATAAACGCGCGCAATTTAATCAGTACGAATGCAATAGTAACTATTGTGTCTAGCAACGAATGGAAACTCAGTGTTTTTATTATTGACGTTCCATGCATACCTGAGGAATAAACTTTAATAAGGTTATTTATTTCCGTTTTTTTGGTCTTTACTTCTTGAGATGGGACATCTGACTGACAGGATAACTATCGCACCGAGTGAACCAACGGGCCGCCAAAAACGAGCAGCACATCAGACCAAGACGCATACGTTATACATCATACCCGAAGACCGAGACAGAGACATTACAGACAGCGAGTCTCTCAGTCTGGCTCTTGGAAACAGTTTATTGAACAGGTAGTAACTTCTTCTCAAGGCTTTCTTTAAACTATCCAACATTTCTTTTTTTTTCTTTTTGGTGAACGTGCAAGATCTCGATCTGACTTAATGGCATTTGTAGCCCTATCTGGATGACATTGTTACGGATTGCATTTGTTACGTGTAATAAAAACGGATTGAATTCTTGTAAACCATTGAAGAGCCAAGAACGTACAGTACGTATTGTTGTTATATTATTTTATACTAGTTGAAAGGCCCGCAAATTCGCGGGATTAAAAGTTTAAATGAACACCCATGTTGGCATTGATGTTATGTTAACAGAAAATATTGTACTCACCATTATAATATTAATGCTGATTTGAAGACAACATTATTGGTGTAGCTTGTCATAGCCATAGAGTTCTCTGATGGCGGTGCCAATGCAAATTGCAAACCATTAGATCTTTTTCGTGTTTTGTCACAAAGTCGTAAGCTGTTTTAAAATCTTTCACATAACTATTATGCTCATGCAAACAATCACGAATGTCACTGATTAGATGTCTCTTAAGTCCTGACATCATTGACTGACGCAAATCAATCTCGGTCTCTTTTTCAACAAAGTAATTTGTAAAACATTGCTTAAAAAAACAGCTGGTCTTGTGGTTGAAGAGAGCCAATGAGATGGCAAACCTGTCCTTGGATTCGAAATGTTGGGTTCTATTCTGCATAAAGAATAACAATGAAGTCGAATACCGACAGCAAGTAAGCTCGCTCACAGACTGGTGTCAAAATAACAACCTTCAGCTGAACGTAAACAAAACTAAAGAAATTTCAGTAGAACTTTTTGTTTTACTGTGGTGCTCTTTTTTACTTCTACTGGTCTGTGTCCTACGCTCTGTAATAAAATGCAGGGTTAGATTTAGGCCTAGTAGATCTGTAGTTTGACAAAAAGAAAAAAAGATTGTCTTGCCTCATTTTTACTTACTTTTTATGTTTAACGACACTTTTCCATTCTGTTCTGAATCTATAGGAAAGACTGCATGCTGCTCAAGGGAGACCATTGATTCAAAGATGTCATCTCATGTCAGAAATTTTGAATACGACAAGCACAAAGGTTATAGATGTTTTTCTATTTTCCACTTGAGCAATTTGATTTTGAAGCTATAAATAGTATTCTAAATAGGTTAAAGAGAAATGGATATAGTCACCTACAAATCAATTTATTTAGTGCAGTTCTTTTATTTAGGAAGTTATAGACAGGCTAGAAAATTGTACATGTGTTGGTTACAAATTTCGAGTTTATTTCCTAAAAATGTTTAGGAAGTTTATGTTTTGTTGCTAGTACTAGTAGTAACTAGTAGTCTATGCTATTTTTTTATTTTTATTTTCCAAATAAATGACAGATTCATAATCATACTCACAGCCACATTGAAGAGCTGCGGTGGTTATTTCATGGCTTCATGGTTGTCAGAAGTGCAATGTTTTTTAGCATAAAAATACCTTTAAGACCTGCAATATCTTACTGAGGCTTTTTCAATTATAAAAACCATAAAATTCTAATTGTTTTAAGGTGGTGTAAGTTGTCCCATTTAGAAAGAAATATTAGTTAACCTCGAGCGGCTAGTTGACAAAGAAACTTGATATTTTTGTATTTTTACTATCATCCGATACAAGGAGCTGAAATCCATTCTGCCGTACATCCTCCATGAAATCTTTGATTTTGAGAAAGACCAGAACCAGGGATGGCAGCTCGATCGAATCTTCAGGTCGTACAGCACAGAGCTGTTTAACTACGTTAGGCAGTTTCTGTCTCCGGAGGGCCCTCTAATGAAGCTGATCAACTGTCTCCAGGCCGATCCCTATGCTGTGTACGAATTTCCTCTCAAGAATATTCCTGTGAGTTCAGATAGGAAAAGACCCCTTTAAATTTGTATGGACATTTCCAAGTGTGGAATGTCAACTTTTTTATTCAGTTCTCAAACTATTCAATTAAATCATGATCATTTTATTAGTATTTAAGTTTTTTACATGCCCCTGTTTCTAAATATGTGAAAGTAAGCGTAAAAGTAGCTTGAGAAAAGCTAAGAGTAAGATAGTTTTAACCCACCTACAAAGATAGAACTGTTTGATAAACCTAGTTTCATAGAAATTTGAGTTTCGCTCTGTATTTTTTTTTTATTTAAAGAAAGACTTAGAGGTTCACAAAACAAATTAAGCTAAAAATATTCAAAGTAAAGTTTAAATTCATATGGTAACGTGTGAAGCTTAAATAAAATAAAAACAAAGTTATTGGTGTTTTTCTAGTAGGAACCAATGTTTTAGATAATGTGTTGCGGTGAAACAATGTGAACAAGTGGATTTATTGTATTTTTAAGTTATCTTTATATATATTACAATAATATTGTATATATGTATTATGTACAATGCAATCCCATATTTATGGTAGGGTGTCAGTCTTTCAAGCAGAAGTCAGCGATTTGAAACACGCGATTGGTAAAACAAAAATTATGTCTGATTTTGTCTCCTACAGTTTGGGTCAGTGTCAGTATAATGTGACCGTCTGAGGCAGTTCAGGTATCCCCGCACTGTCTAGTATGAGCACATAAAATTATCTTG
This sequence comes from Elysia chlorotica, assembly GCA_003991915.1. NCBI lineage: Eukaryota > Metazoa > Mollusca > Gastropoda > Plakobranchidae > Elysia > Elysia chlorotica. The sequence goes on along the minus strand of RQTK01001033.1, from coordinate 160,564 downwards.
GGGCCAGTCCACAGTATAGCTTTTATGCTGGTGCTGTTGGACATTAACCAATGAACTCAGATCAATTCAACCCATCTTTTTTACCCTTTATCGTTTTAGGTCTCTTGCTGAGTGTTTTATTTTTATTTTGTTTTGTTTTGTATACAAATTTTCTAATGAACCTTCTCTCTAATACGGTATTTATTTTCACCTTCTCTGCTGCCTGTTAATTTAGGCCCCAGCAAGGCAGATGATTGAAGATGGAGCTATACCATCTTTTTATGCCAACAAGCTTCAAGGTCAAAGTTTTAGCTCAGCTGTCTTGATGCTTAATATCCTTCAAAAGCTCTGCATTATCATTTTTTTTTACTGTAATTATAGTTTATTGAGTATTCTGAAATCATTTTCAATACATTATAATATGCACTAATTTAAGACCACACTAGACAAATTATCACTTTTTGAGTTATGATCTCTACAACTAACTTTTTTTCATTAATCTTGTCACTCAATATTTTAAATAACAACCTGAATTAATCAGCAACAACAAAGCAGAGTTTCAAACTTCAAATTTCAGTTTAGAACAAATGTTAAAGCAGTTTGAGAGGAAATTAACAGACGCTCTCTTTTTACATCCACATTGTAAAGAGAAGATGGCAGCAACAGATTTAGGTCTAGTTTTCAAAGACTACAGTTTTGTAAATTATGAAAGAATCCTCTAAACTGGCTATGATGTTGTTTTTATTTACTCCATAAATTTTGCCTCTCTAGCTAGAGGTTTGGATTTAAATTAATGACATATTGGTTGTTTTGTTTTTTTATACTTTTAAACTATTTTACTATTCCTTAACTCTGTGCCTCACATGCGTTTGAATTGTACATGTTTCACCTGGCCTATGCTTTGGTGAATCCAATCTGGCAAGCAAGAAACCAGAGCTGGAACGATCTGTATGAATTTATCTACCCGACTGTAATTGATGATATGCTTGTGTACTTCCTGCCGTGCGACAAATCCAGTCTTCCCAGTATGCCCCACTTTGGCAATGCCCACATACCTCGTCCTCTAGGACAAGGATCGCCAGGGTGTGTTGATTGTGAAAACTTCTTAACTTTATTCAATAACATGGCCTTGAAATGTTAGGCACATGTCTGCTTGGTCTCATCCAAGAAATAACTACAGTGGGCTTTCAAGCGATACAAAAGAATTGAGTGGATATTAACTTCGCTTACTTCAATTTAAAGAAAAGATAACTATCTTAAATTTTATTCATTATGATATTGGTGCAAGTTGTGGGAATAAACCGGCTGCAAACTTCTTCCGTATTCGGATACAGAATTTAGATTTGCCTCAGACAAAGAATAATCACACAAATTTCTATGAGGTTTTACTTAGTTCTACTTCACCAGGACCAACCCAGTGGCCATGGTTGTGTATTTGGTTTTTTGTGTTTACCATGAACCATTTCCAAGTCCAACTTTTGAAATATTTTGAATGCACACAAAAAACAGCTGATTTGTTCCTCTTGGCTCTGTCCGTCTATAGTTTTTTTAAACTTAAAACAAAACAAGTCAAAACATCTAGAATCTAGATTAGTTGAAAATAATGGTATGACACTTAGTGCAGACCTTAGATAGGAAAGTTGCATTGTACATAGTAAAGGCTGTGTAGATTTTCACGATTGGTGGGTTTTAAAAAATACTGTCCTGGGGCCACTCGTTATTCATGTTGTAATCTTTGTTTTAGCCTGGTACCAATATCTAAAAATGGCCTAATTGTCCCAGGCCACCTCACAAATTGTTGGTTGTCAAAGGCTTACTAGTAGTGCGGTTGCTCATATTATGTGGGTTGTGTTGTGATAGATAAACCTCAAAAAGTTTTTTAATTCTCTTTCAATTATGCAAGTTGGAGAAGTAAGAGATACATGTGTTTTTTAAATCATGAAATTCCATTGTGTTTCTATCTCCCAATTTTTTTGAGTAGGCGTGGAAGTTTTGGCTCTAGCCCTACCAGCCATGGCCACCCTTCTCCTGGCAGTGGCAGCCCGGCAAGTGTAGGAGGATCCCCCTACCAACAGCAATACCACCACCATCACTATCGCAGCCTGTTCAAGTCAAGCTTCATCAGCGCTCAGAAACAGCACCAGCAGAGCATGCCTGTGTTTGACCAGGCCGAGGCAGAAATCTGGCACACAGAGACCTTTCTACAGGTTTTCTTGTATTTTCAGTAGATAAAAACAAATTTGTTATGTTGTGTCCCCTAGGTTCCTCAAAGAATTGTAAAATGAGATAGGGGCATCGGTTGAGACATACTTCTTGATTCCGAGCACTATGGACAGCTATCTGGTAATCTGATGATTCAATAGGACGAAGGCTAAAAAATGTATGTCTTATAGGGTTGGGCCATAATATGCAGCGCCATAACAAGTTTTTAATCGTAATTTATTTGTAAAAGTTTTGTTTGTATTTTTCTGAAATTTTAAAGCTAATGTTATCTTTGTCCTTTTTTTTTTATATAAAATCAGTGAAGATGTTAATAAAAATTACATAAAGATGACTCACCATCAACAAATTTTTTTCTAGGTGATCACAGAATTTTGGTTGAATCAGAACTCTTTCAGCGGAAGTGAAATGCTCCCACTAGCAGGTGGATTGCAGGTGAGAGCATTTTTTTTTTCGTTTCATTTTAGTTAAGTTTGGCAATGCTAGTTGAGAAGACATTTAAATACCGAAAGTTATATAATCATTTAAGATAGCGCAGTTCGGTTTTCGTATTTAAAAAGTCTTAATTAGAATTACTTAGAAGAATGCTGCTTCTCTTCACCTCTTTAATTAATACAATGTTCATGTTTTATCTGGAAGCTTAACTAGATCTGGGAGTGAAGATTTTTACATTTTGTATTCCAAAGACTCAATCTTGAAAATTGTTCAGAAACAAAACAAAAGTGTTTTGCGTTACGATTTAAATATCAGCATCTATTTTTTATGTCAGCTACCATGTAAGGCATGAAAAATTATACTTTATTTTTTAATAAATTTAGTAATTTTAGGTTCAACATGCAAAAAAACCTAAATATCCTCATAGCATCACTCACCAATATGCTGAGGTTATTGCTTGATGAATTAATTAACATCTGAAGCGGAGCTCATCACTCTAAGTTACAGAACTTCTTGTGAAATCACATTCCTCCAATACACTGACAAAGTCAGAAAATTGGGTATGTGCACAAAAAAAATAATTAAAGCTTCAAACCACAAAGGTACTATTAACCAGATTAAACGATTCATTATCAACTAATGTCCTTTTTTTTGCCTGATGAAGATTTCAGACCCATACCGCTTTAGAGATCCATTTAGGTCGTTCTTTGTGAGTATGAATCAGTGGTTTTAAGTGGGATCTCTGTGCTTTGTATTTAAAGTTTACTTATGTTCCTTTGTATTGCTAGAATATCATTTATATATATACCCATTTTTACACCATAAAAAATTGGGTGTTTTGCATTCATGTCCTGGATGTCTTTTACTTATGAGTTTCATATGCATGTCAGTCTGTACACATATATATTTTTTTTAACTCTTTAGAAGATGTCTATGGCATTTTTACTTTACACTTTGGTTTATTTTTCCTTTTTATTTTATTTTTTAGCAGAAAAGGAATTGAAACTTCATTTTGAAATCCCCTATTTTTATGACTTAATGCAATTGATTGAAGCATGTCTTATGCTCTTGCTACCCTGCTAGGTGGACATATGACTTAAATCCCTCAATGGGCTCAAACTAACAGGCTTGTCAGTTAGAGGAATAGCTAAAGTAAGCCTGTTTCCAAAATAATGTTAAAAAATCTAGATCATGGTCAAAGAAATCAGACCTGTGACTAGTGGAATGGAATTGGTATACAAATAGAGCTAGAAAACACTAGATTTAAGATGGATAATTTCAGTAGTGTGAACCTTTTTAGTTTTGCCGACATGAGAGAGAGAGACTGGAGACGGTGGTACATAGCAATGTACGAAAACGATTGAGGAACAGAGGAAGAGCTTTCATTTTGCAGAGCCTAGGCCTATGCGCTCAACTGTTCATTCTCAACTACGTGTTGCTTGGTCTAGATCTAAATTAGATTTTGGTCAAAGCAAATCAAACATGTTCTTTTCATTAGAACACTAACCAATATTAATATCTGAACTTATACGCCAATTTCAACAATATGTTTAAGTATGTCTTGTTGCAAACAATAGCACAATGTTGGGCTTTAGTTTTTTAGTTTCATTGATATGAAGCCTAAACATCTTTTCTTGGAAATTGTGTAAGTTAACTGTATTCAGTGTATTGACGCTGTGTGATTCACAAGCGATGTTGTAAGGCTCAGCCCAGATCTAGTTCAGACTAAGAGGATGAGCGGTCGTTACACATAGGAAATAACGCAGCCTATAAAATGACTAAGCCTTTATCATTTTGGCCCATCCTAAATTGACAACACTAGATTTTTTAAAGGTTGATCCCTTGCTCTTTGACAGAGCGATACAGAAACAAGAATTAGGGTCCTATTGCACTAGGCAAAAGTTATTTGTGACGAAGGTTGCCATTTATTGCCTTGCCACAGTTTACTCTTGCTGTGTCGGAGCTGCTTGCCACTCATCCTCAGCAGATAAATGCTGCAGGGTGAATGCGAAGGCATCCATATTTACTGCGGAGGCAGTGGCCCTGTGCATGGCACTCGGCAGTCTCTACCTTTTAAGTTAAGAAAAGACACATTTTTAATCCTCTCTGACTCGCTCTCTTTCATGAAAGCGGTGGGGGAGGCAAACCCCAGAAATCCTAGGATTCTCAAGGTGCTGGAGCGTATTCACGAAATTCAGACGGGTGGTAAGAGAATTGTTCTCTGCTGGGTTCCCAGCCATGTCGTTATAGAAGGAAATGAAATGGCTGACGAACTCGCCAAAATTGGGCTTGAACTTGAAACTCACTACCAGCATCTGATGTTAAGCCAATTATACACACATTTATAAAAGAAAACTGGAAGGCGCGGTGGAACAATATGACAACCAACAAATTGCACTGTGTCCAACGACATTTAGATCACTGGCCAGGAATCTCTCAGGCAAGACGACTCGATCGAGTCCGACTTGGACATTCTCATCTTACTCACGCTTTTCTACTGAGAGGTGAAGAGCCTCCACTGTGTCATACCTGCAACTGTCAATTGTCCATTAGTCACATTCTGGTTGATTGTCCGTTTTTTACCGGGAAAGAAATCTGTACCTGGCTTCCAAGCCTCTAGAGAGCATATTTACTTATGTTAGTCCTCAGCGTCTACTTAGGTACCTGAAGGACTAACTGTGATAATCCTACACATGGATCTTTTTAACTACTGTACATACCCTTCACTTTTAACCAAACCTTTTACGCACAATTTTTATGCTTTTACTACTCAAAGAGATAAGGAATCACCGTTGCTACTAGGACATCATGGGCACAACATAGCCGTTACAATGCTGACGTGCCGTAAAACAAACTCACCCACTCACTCAGCTACCCATTTCTATGCTGGGTTGATACAAGGATCTCACAAAAAAAACTGTCCGGGCTGAAGATAGAACCCAGCACTACGCCATCGCCCAAACTATTGCGCCAAAGACGCCCCATATTTGGTTATAGCATTTAACCATATCTGATCTATTTAAATGCGACTTTTGAAGGTGCATGATATAAAACTGTATTGACTTGCGTCAAATATTTATATAGCTTTACCTCAATAGAAATGTGGGTAACAGCCTGATTGACAAAAAATTCAATATCATCATTGTGATTGGTGTGGTTCATTTCTTTTCTTTTTTTAATTGATCTGTTTTGGTGAGTGATGTTGATTTGCATTCCTCTACCTTCAAGCCCACCTATATTTATAGCTATATATAAAGCTGTATGAATAATTTTTGTTGTCTTATGCTGGAGTGTTGATGACTAATGTAATATGCATGGAAGAACATTAGTGTAGATTGCCTTTTTGTTTTTTATGTCGGAAAAAGTCAAAATACTTGTGCATTTAATTCATTAAGAAAAACAAATAACCTTGGATGTTCATTATTGCATTCAGCATTGTTCTTTGTTGTTTTATTTTTAATTAAACATGTGCTTTGGAACATTTTTGCAAAAGTTGGCAAGGATAGGACAGTTACTTGAGGATGTAGGATCTAAACAATTCGCATACACTATGATAGACGTCTAAAAATTAATTCAAATTCAATTACTGTTGCAGTGTTGAGCAAACCTACTTTTGATTGAAATGATTTAATAATTATCAAAGTTACAACAACAAAATATTTTGATTTCCAGCTTCACAGATTCCAAGTGCTTACATCTTTTGTCTTGCATTCTGAAAGAAAAAAAAACCTGTTTATATGTAGATTCAAAGTAAGCCCCAGGTTTGCAAAATCTGACGAAATGTCCATGGCAAATGATGAACTTGTTATCCTGGATTGCGGTTGCGTCTGATACAGTGTGATTTGTCTGCTCTGTTCCAGGAGCATTTCATGCCCAGCATGAATCATGTGAAGATGGTGCGCCTGCTTGTCAAGTACCTGCATCACTTTGCCAACAGTGCGACCTCTGTGATTACCTCCCCCTTCCAGCAGACGGTGCAGTCTCCCCTGGACCAGTTCAAGAGGTGCGACATGTGCAGCTTGGTTTTACTGGAGGTTATCTCATATTTAGTATTGTGCAAAATGCTTTAGTTTGTGTTTTATGTAGTCATTTCACTCAGTTGGTACAAGGCTGGACTGACTGGTGAGATGTGTGAGACTTGGTACTCTGCATGCTTAGCTAGCTGGAAAGCTGTGCTATCCATGGTTCTTTGGGAAACTCAAGGAGTTGCAAAACTAATGAAAGAGTATATTTTAAACACTTTTCTTTCAATGCGATTTTTCATTTATTTTCTATGGAAATGTTAACTAGAAATTTGGCATTACACTAACAAAAGAAAACCACACATGTGCACATATTTTTTTATGCTCCCCTTGTGAAATTTACATAAAATAAAAGTAGCTGTCTGTTACAGATTTTAGTTCAAATATTATTGGTAAGAAAAAAGAAAGTGTCAATTAAATCTTACTCAGTTACTGTTGTTTTTTTTTTTTCCACATAAACAGTTTAAAGTAATTGTATTTCTTAAATGTTTTGTTTCCCTCTAGACTGGTTATCCCTCACATTCTCCAGAAGAAGCTCTACACATTCCTAAGAAATGCGTTCGATCGATGGCCCCTTGACTCCTGCTTCAGAATGGTTGGTTCTCTTTTCTCTTAAACTCGTCAACAGTTGCCTCAAGATTTTTTTAATCTTACTCTGATGGAATTTTTTTTTTTTTTTTTTTGATCGGTTCGGAAATCTCAAAGTAAGACTCCCAATAGCATGATATATTATTTGAAGAAACCATTATTACATTTTTATTAATGAATTTTTAGTGTTCAAACTTATTTAAAAAAACATGCAGATTAAGATGAGGCAAATAAATGTTTTTGTTTTTTGCAGAACAAATTTTCAGTACTTTATATGCATATGAGCAAAGATCAAAAGGTGCCAAAGAAGGTCTAAATTTAAGAAATGCACATATTAATTTTTAATGCTTTCTAGCATGAAGCTTAGGGTTACAGTAAATGTTTATATAGCTGGGAACATAGCATAGCGTCTTATTTTCTTGTAAATACCGTTTTTATGATAATCTGGAAGAATATCTCATGTGATATCACACATAATTAATGGGAAAAATCTCATTAATTGAATCTATTTGTACCAGTATGATCAGTATATACCGATATTCGTGATATTCCAGATTTATCAATTTCCACAGAAATGGACCGATTTTTCAAACTGAAAATATTCAACAGCATGATTGGCAATTTTTTTCAATAATATCTGCCTCTGTTCGCCGATCATCAAGATACACAAAAGTAGCCAGTTTCTGCAGCGGTAGAAAGCTAATGACCTATACCTTTTACATTTTAGCCGAGTCCGTCTTGATGGTGTATTTTGTTTTAGGCCTAGGGTCATGCGCTCTTGATACGAAGCCTATTTTCTTAGATCAAAGTTTTTTAGACTGGTGTTTGAAAGGGTACTGATAATACACCTCCCAGCTGCTGACCCGTACGCTTTGGCTTTTTTTTTTCTTTAACTTTTTCTACTCAAATACGCCGATACGTTTCTTTTAAGTAAAAATATACAAACTTCTGGGCAACACTGCAGTTATCCGCCAAAAAGGGTACATTTAACATACGGCTACAATTTTCCTCTACATCACACAACCAAAACTAGAAAAGAATTAGGAATTTTTTCAGTGCTTTGTACGTGGACGAACGAAAATTTATTAACGATTTATTTTATCAATCAGGTGATATTCTTTTTTCTATAATTTTTAAACAGTGCTATTGAGATTGGGTTAGTCAACAACTTCAGCAATACTGATCAGTTCCAACTCTTTTTTTTTCTCTTGGGTTCATTCGTTCAAATAACACCAATACTGAGTAAATGATTTTCCAAAGCAATGACAAAAATTCTCGGACTTCCTTTCTTCTCACTTTTGGACTCCCCCCCCCCCCCCCCCCCCCCCTCTCTCTCTCTCTCTCTCTCTCTCTCTCTCTCTCTCTCTCTCTCTCTCTCTCTCTCTCTCTCTCTCTCTCCCTCTCTCTCTTCCCTTCATGTTTCTCTCTCTCTCTTTCTCTTTGGCTCTCTATCTCTCTTTCTCTCTCTCTCTCTCTTCTTTTCCCTTCATAGTTTCTTCCCTCTCTTTCTCTCTTGGCTTTTTAACTGAGCTCTCTATCTCTCTCTGTCTCCCTCCCTCTCTCTCCTTCTGTCTGCGTAATTTCCAACCAATACATATAATGCATATTTAGTACGTATTTGACCTTCCGAGTACGTCCATAGGTTGAAAAAAATACATATTAAACAGTATCCAGCTAAAAATTTGGTGTCCTGTCAATCGCTCATTGTTTGCCGCCATTTTAGTCATTAAAGAGTGGTCATACCAGCCCTTTACTGGGCCCATTCACGTTTTTAACTTCTCATAAGTACCTCCTGTCCGTCGTGGCACAGGAGTGGTCGAGGTTCTTATCAACTTGTGGATTGATCGGTCACTAGCTGCAATTATGCTTCAGTCGACAGCGAATTTCACTATGACCTCTATAAAACATCAAAATTAGTTAACACAATTTATTAATCATTTAAACACATGAAATTGTATTAAAATCCCAATTCAAGTGTCTGATGTGATCTAGATGTGGTTTGACGTGACATGAGAAATTAGCATGACACCTTCGTCAAGCCTAATTTTTCTTGCACACAGCCAAATAAAAAGTGAAAGTAAAGAATCCCATGTGCAGGACTGCTCTTCGGGTTGTTAAAAAAGTGAATATGAAAACTTGCATATTTTGATTTCTTTTTGGTTCCAAAACATTCACCATCTAATCTAACCACAGAACAATTTAGTTTTATAAAGTAGTGCTTACACACACCTGGGCAAGTGCTCAAAAAAATGCCTATGTAGATTTTAATTTATTCAAAAGTACCTGACCAAATGCTATCTATAGTTCTCTTCAGGCTATACGGTTTTGATAAACTCAATTCCTATTGAAAAAGCTCAAATGTTTTAAATAGTTGGGTTCCCAAAAATGACTTGTTTGGAAATGGCACCTTTTGATCTGACCAAATGTACCCATTTTTATTGAAAAAGATGTTTTCATGACTTAAGATTTTTAAAAAGAATTTCTATTGTGCATGTACCAATCTATTTCTTATTCTTGCCATTTGTTGAACATTAAATCTTTTATAGATAAAATATAGTATTATTTAGGTTAAAAGCAGGTTACTGTACAGGGTCTAGACTCTTGGATTTTGTTGTAAATACGAATTTGTTTGTTACTGCTTGCCACAGGTTCTGGAGACGTGGCTGAGCTACATCCAGCCCTGGAGATACACAGACTTCCGCCAGCGCACGCAGCTCGAGGCGCAGCACTCGGACACCGACCTCAGTAAGATGGTCGAAGATCGATGGTGGGTCTGTCACAGAAAGTAACATCAGTTTTTTTAATTGCTGAGGAAAAATGGTTTTGGGGCCATTTTATAACAGATACAGTAAACCTTGGATATAACGAAGTCAGTGGGTCAGTTCCAAAACTTTTTTACGTCCAAGGTTTAGTTACATGCAAGGTCGTAATTAACACAAAAAACTTGACTCTCCGTGACATCACATCTAAAGAAAGTTTGCTTTCCTATTGTCAGGAATAGTGGTGCATTACTAAACTAAATCTACATTTAGCACCGCCTGGTGAACATAATGAGAGAGAGGGAGAGAGTGGGGAGGGGGCTGAACTTGAATTTAGCTTCATAACTAATTTTCGATCCATGGTCATTGAAAATTAAGATCTGATTTACATGTTAGTGAAAATTAAACAAACCCGCAATGTTTGCGTGTCAAGCCTGGGCCAAGACTGAGGTGGAACAACACTAAACAGTCTCACTCAAAGACAGGTGACACAGTGGCAGTGATTCTGTGCATGTGGGGAGAGAGGAGGTGTGGGAGGTACTAATCATTATGCCTAATAAACATGATTATTCATTGCCCCTCCCCCTCCTACGTTCGCGAAAACCATACGCACACTGTATCAAAGCTTCTCTTTATGATCTCTATCACTCTCAGGTATCAGGACCCAAGAGATAGTGATGTAACACCAAACCTAGCCTTGTCGGGCTGTCTCGCCACACTCGATTTGTTGTAACATCTGCATTTCTCACTTTTCGGCTTTGCTGAAACCTTTTCCTTTGTCCCCTCCCCCACCTTTCTGTGTGTGTGTGTGTGTCTATCTGTCTGTCTCTGTCCCCTGTCTCTCTCTCAGTTACATTTCTAGAGAAAGAGAGAGACAGGCAGACAAACACAGAGACAGAGGCACACATGGCTATGTCGGGCGGCACATTGAAAGCTGGCAAAATGGCCTGTCATCGCCTGCTAGATAACATTGGCGACAGAGTTCAAACAGTGATTTTACACCTCTCTCCCTTAAACACTTGTGCTGGCTAGCTCTGTCTCTTTGCGCACACTTACTTACTGAAGGGAGGGTGACATGGAACCTTAATTGGCTGATCACCCAGTACGCTCATATACACATCCCCATCTTATCAATTTTAGCACGACAGGAATGCTTGTTTATCATCTCTCTACAAATTTGACACAAACTTGACCTGTACATGTGTACTTTGCTACGCCCATGTTTTTCATAGTTCTGTAGGGACTGAAATCTTGGAAATCTCAACCATTACTCAAACCCAGTACTTCGTTACATCCAAGGTATTCGTTAAATCTCTTCATTAGGCCCAGGGTCCTTTTATAGGCTTTATATAAGGGGGAAAACCGTCCCATAGTTAGTCTTCGTTATGGCCAAGCTTTCGTTGAATCCGATGTTGTTTTATGCGAGGTCCACGGTGAAAGTAAATATGGTTCTTTATTCTTTGACAGAGTGTTGGGTAACTAAGAGTGAAATTCCTGATTGTTGATACACACTAATTTAAAAGGTTGTTTTTTTTCTATTTTTCTTCCCCTGCCTCTCAACTGTTTCCAGGGACAATTTTGTGGAGGACAATTTGTTATTCTACACAGTCCTCACAAGCGAGTTCATCCCCCGAGTGTTCAGAATGGACCTGACATCTCCGCACAGCGCCTACATGGTCTACAGAGTTTCAAGGGTCAGTCAAACAATCCATTCCATAAACATACATTATACTCTGAGGTGGGTCAAGAATTTTCATATATGTGGTCCGGTCAAAGGTGCTATTTCCAAACAAGTCATTTTCGAGAGCCCATAATTAATTAAATATTGGATCTCTTTCAACAGGAATTGAATTTTATCAATAGCTTTTATCCTGTTAGACAAAAAAACTGAGGTACGTTAGTACATGTATAAATCTACATACGGCACTTCTTTGAACACTCGCCCAAGCTTGTAAGCACTACTTTACAAAACAAAATTGCTCATTAAATCGATTAGATGTTGGTGAATGATTAGAATCAAAATTAAATTAAAAACTGCATGTCATATTACCAAAAGAAATAAAAATGGTCAGTCTGATGTGACTACAGGTGTCACACATCAAGTGTGCTTTGTTATGTTGATATATAGGTTGTTTTGTGCACATCAGACATTAGACCTAATAAAAATATCTGATAAAGTCCAATGCATGCATATCTTTAACAAGTTAAGTTCGTTATAATATTAGATAGGATTGTCTTTGTTTATGATTTTTCTTATTAGATAGGATTGTCTTTGTTTATGTTTTTTCTTAAAATATTTTTTAAAATTTGTTTCATGGATGTCTGATTGTACATTTGTTGTGTGCCTTACGCTATAAGTAACATCAAACATTACATTTCTTAAAATAAAATAAGTGTAATAATTTTTATGCCTCCCAATTTGGTTTTAGATTAAGCTTTAATAATATAATATAATAGATATTTTAAAAATTAGGTAATTTTCAGATTGTTTTTGTAATTGTGTTTTAAAGTGTCTGACGTGGTACTTATTTCTTTAAATATCTGGACAAACAGTGTTCATTTGGGGTAATTATTAATGTCAAAATTTCTATTAGAAATTTGTGACAGTTAATTCCAGGTTTATGGGAAAAAGAGAAGAAAAATCTTTTACAAAAATGTCTGATGTGACATGTTGCACTTTAATTTTGTAAAAATGTAACAAATTATGTTTTTGCTTTCAAAACTTTCTTGGTACATAAAGCAACAGTAACTAGATAAATGTGTATTGTTTTATTTATAGATTTATGTCCATTATCATGTGTGGCCTGTCACATCAGACACTCTTCCAGGTCATCATAGAAACGGTATTAACATGAAAATAAGGAGCTTTACTATGTTTTCAAGTATAAAAAAATTTACTGAAGTCCTAATCTTCATGCTAGAAACTATTAATAATTAATTTATGCATTTCTGAAATGTAGACCTTCCTCTGGCACCTTTTGATATTTTGCTCATATCATCATAGCCTTTCTTATCTTGGTGTATGGTACAAGCAACTAACAAACCCTTCCATCCCTCCCTAATGTGGGTTAGTTTTCTTTCTTCTGTAATGATATGTTGAGGGCCTGGGGAGAATAAGGAATTTCGACTTTCAAGTAATTTATATTGTGTTTAGAACTAATAGAAGCATCAGATGGACAGTTTAAAAATTTTTAACTTCCTCTTTTCGCTGACAGGTCCCAAGATTTTACACACAGGGCGTATCATAACTTATGAAAATGTTTTCACATTATACTAACACAGATCCATCTAGTAGGGTACGATATATGTTGCACCTGGGACCTCCAGGATAGAAGCTGAGCACTCTACCACAACCTCGCCCCCAGCGTCTTTCAGATTTAAAATCAGCCTAGTTCTTGTATTTGGCCAAATACAACTATAATCAGGCTGACATTACCCCCCTGCAAATTGCCAACCACGACTTTATTTGTAATTCATAACCTCACCATATAAACGATAGAAGAAAAGTATGAGGTTTATCCAGCAATTCTTCCCTTTGCCTGCAGCCTGTTAACAGTTTCAGGCATTTCAATCCCAGTTTCGTATGGTTTCTAATCAATTTTATTGATCTGAGAATGGCAACAGGACAAGGCATCACAACACACAGACATGACTCTGATTCTGATTTGTCTGACAACGATTCTGACGAGTTTGAATGCAAATAATGATGGTAGTGGGGGTAGAGCTATCTTTATTAAGCTTTATGACTCTGACAGTGAAGATGAAGTTTTTGTTGGTTCCGAAGTTGGTGATGGGGTTGATCAAGGAGGTTATTTTCTTTTGAATCAGCTAAATATGGCTGGTAAACTGGAGGCACATAGTGCAAAATAGGCCGTCATGGTAAGGTTTAACAAACCAACCTTTACTTTTAATCTTATGGATTGTCTTTTTTGTGTGAGAATTTTGATTTGGTATGAGTTTTTTGTGTTTTTTTTTTTAATTTATAGATACATTTAGATTAAATATCTCTTAGTTGAGCCCTTTTTGTGTGTGTGTTATTTCTCACAGATCTTGAGCCTGCCAAATCTGAGAAGCCTGATTATAACAGGTAAGATAACTCAAGTTTGTAGAGCTTGTTGGGCCTTTCCTGTTAGTATACTATATAACCTCCCATAATACACATGACCTTTCATTACGTTTTAAAAAAACAACAACTGAGTCGTCTGTTCTTGGAAAGTATCTGTTTTAAATTATTTTTTTATGTTGGCTTCTTTTTAGGTCTGTGCCTTTTCCTATTTGACAAATTCAATGGGTATCATATCTCTATCTAAAGTAGTTTAGCGCCATTTACTTCTTTCTGCTTTGATTTCACCTGTAGGCTATTTCTCAGAAAAGTCTTAGTCCAGCTACTGTAGCATCATACTTTATTTTGTTGTAACCTGTATAACATGTTGTCAATGTCATTATTTTCCTTGCTGCTGCTGGCTGCTGGGAACTGCTCCAGCGGAGCAGGAGTTGTTTGGAGGTCCAGGCTCGGCCTACCTGAGCGACCTTGGTGGGAGTTACCTCTCTGACCAGCTCCTCCCCCAGGTGGTATTGCCCTCCCAGATGCTGGACCTGGAGGGGCCGGCATTCCAGTACGAGCCGTTCTGTGGGGACTCCATGCGCTTCAACGTGGGTGCACCTCATATAAAATACAGTAGAATCTGTTTTATGAACCAGTGACTGTGAAGTTTTAAAAAATAAGAAATCGAGACCTCTGAAATAGTTTTATTTAAATCCTTGTTTATCTAAACAAATAATAATAATAATAATAATAATAATAATAATAATAATAATAATAATAAAAACAGTAACAAACGATGATTATAATTTAAAAAAAAAGTATTTTGTCACCTACCAAGTCAAGCCCTGTTTAACAAATTAAATTTCTTTACAATGGAAGCACTACTATTAGTATATCTCAATCTCACGTTAAAACCAAGGAGACCAATTCACAGCTCCAGAACGCGTGACTGGTTTAAAACAACAACAAAAGAATGAAAAACGCCGGCGTTGAGGTCCTGGTTGGAACCGGGCTAGAATTTAGTGAGATCGCCCGCCTGCGTCTGTCTTTAGTCTGGAATGAGCTACACGCACTCAAGCAGGTAGATCTCATTGCGGTCTGGAACACTAGACTTGTCCTCAGCCGCCTCACTACATGATGGGGCGAGAAGTGCAGGCGGTAGGAATGATGTTGTTTTTTATGAGTTGACGAGTGGACATTAGAATGAGTATTACAATACAGATTTCATATAGCCGTACAGATAAAAAAAAGATAATGTAGTTATGCTGTGATGTCCAGTGTTATAAGTGGTAAAAATACCATTTTACAAAAAAAAAAAATCGAGTTTTTATCAAATTTAAAAAAATGCTCTTGTTTATCTGTTGGTACTGTTGTTGATATTGTTGTTTTTGTTTTGTTGTTATTATTTTTGCGTTTGTTGTTGCCACTGTTGGTGTTGTTGAAACAAAATATCTTCCTGATATCCTGTTTCGATTAATTTGCTGTTTTCAAAGGAACCAACCTAATTTTATTACAAGCAGTAGACCAAGAGTAACTATAGCCAGATCATGTCTAAAAAGTCAATATTCACTTAATTCGTAACTGAGTCTAGCGCCAATCATTGTATGTGATTTTCAAAGTTAATTGTTTATTTTAAACCTTTATCCAAAACAAAGATTACATATCCCGCGTCTGTTTTTATATCGGTCTGGAATGAGACGCAGTACTAGCAGGCAGTTTCTTCTGCTGTCTGGAATAATGGACTTGTCGCCAGCAGTCTCACCGAAAAGTTGGAGGAAAAGAGTACAGGGTATATGAATAATGTGGACGAGTAGTAAAAGATTTGATAGAATCCAGTTATGCAGGGTATACACATTTGGGTATAATGTGATGCCAGGTGTTATGAGTGGGAACACATATCATTGTGGAAAATGTTTAAGCGTTTATTACATTGAAAAAAATGTCTTGTTTTTTTCTGTTGCTGCTGCTGTTGATGTTGTCGTTGTGTTGTTGGTGGTGGTTGTTTTTATTGGTGTTGTTGCTGTTATTGTTTTTGTTGCTATTGTTTTTATTTATTTATCAAAGCAAATTTAATTACTTTTTAAATTTTCCTGAACTCCCAGTATATCGGTAGATTTGGTTAACATCTAAGCACGGTTGAAAACAGGTAGGTCTAGTTGCGGTCTGCAATATTACCACTGAACTTATCCCCTCTCCACAGCCGCCCCACCCTATGATAGGACAAGAAGAGTGCAGTGGGTAGGAAAATGGATCGCAAGTACAACTTTGTTGTAATCTTAAGACTTGTCTGAATGCATGAGAATAAAAAATACCATGGTTTGTACTTACATGTTTAAGTTATACTTGCAGCCTATTTTTTTTTTTATAATTTGAATCTAGTCTGAGTATATGAAGATTTTAATAATCAAGTTGTTCGGGGTTTAAATATTTAAGACGATTAGTAAGAAAAATCACATTTTGAGAAATGTTCGTGCGTTAAGCAAATTTATGGTTTTTAGCTCTTAATATTTTGATGGATTAGTTTACCTGTTAAACAAGGCGTGCTTACTATCGAGTGTAAACATGTTCCTCATAACTCTGACTTCTCGGGGAAAGTGATAACTTATTCCATTATAAAAAAAATAAAAACATAAAAAACTTTAAAGTGCGTGCTTATAGTACTTCATCAACATTAAAAGTTAACGGAAGCCTTAGACAAATAATAGTATATAACAGTTAAACTTGCACTCCTTGTTACACAGTGTTTTACAACATGATCATGTTTCTTTTTTGTTCTTTAAAGTAGTTAATCCACGAATTAATAGTGACATCGCGTTTGATTTTTAATAAACATTTTTGAGTATTCCTTTTTATGGTTGGGGGGGGGGGTAGAAAGGGGCGAGATTTCGTAAAACTAAAAGTGCACCACACCACTGCAAAGTTCCATTAAAAAAAACAAAAAAAAAACCCTTTACGTTGGAATAGAGAAACCGGATTAACCAAGGATTCTTTTTGTTTTCATAATTATACAAAGGAAGAATATTGTTGTTTTATTATTTTGTAAAAAAAATTAAATAAAAATAAAAATAAAAAAACACTATTTAATTTAATCTATAATTTTCCAATTTAAAAGACAATTTGCACCTGGACAAAAGAATATTGGAAGGACGCAATGCTTACTAACATTGATGTCAAAGAGCAAAAACTCAATGAGCATTAAAATTTTGAAAATCACGTTTGCCTTTTCGAAAACCCATCCCAGCGAAATATTGTACAATATGTCCTTCATGGACAAACCTATTAGGTAACCGGTGTTCTGTTTTTGGGATCAATAAATTTGGAAGCCGTTGACAAGCTCTGGACAATGGCGGTTGTCGGGCCAGACCAGACGGTCAGACACGAAAGTAGCGACGGGCGACCACCTTGTTAATGACGGTAAAAGGAGACCAAAATGAAAACCAGGCAATCAAATTAGGGTGATGGAGTAGAATCCCATCTTGCTTATGTCAAGCTACAGTAACCTGAAGTGCCACTACAAGTAACGATCAGTAGTAAGAGCACAGACATAGACAGCCTGGTCTTAAACATTCTTATAAGAGCTGCTTTTCTTTTTACTCGTCGTATTAGAATCTATCTGTTTTATTTTTGGGGTAAAATGGTTAAAAGTAACAATTGTTCACTATTTTAAAATGCTATTTTAAAATTAAATCTTAATGATTAATATGGTCATTTGGAACTCGAAAAATAGATAAATTGTTGAATGTTTTTGTTCCATAATGCAATTTCCTTGATTCCTAAAAGTGACCTACCAATTAAGTTTGAGTGAAAGACTTTTTTCTAATTTTACCTCTCTCTGCTACTAACTAGTATTGGAATTTGGAAATTATTTCCAGGGCAACAATTTAAGGCTGAATTTAATAATTGATGCTTTTTTTTACGAATATGGGTTAACAAGAAACACTGAGTGTGACGCAAATGTTGCCAGCTGAAATCCTATGCGAAAATACATAATTATTTACTGGAAAATGGATTTCTGTCTAGGTGATGGGTTGGAACAGTATCGAAATTGTGAGTACGTCAGCACAAACAGCAGCAGTGTTGTACCACGGACGCTTCTTCATGAAATTATTCTGTGTGTCGCTCTGTAAACAGTCATAAACAGCTTAGAGCTCTAATTTAGTGCTTCACTGCATACGTGATTATTAGCAAGGCTGCAATTATCTAGCATTGGGTGTTTTGTATATATCATATATAGTACTAAAAATGGCATTCAAAA
Organism: Elysia chlorotica; assembly: GCA_003991915.1. Classification (NCBI taxonomy): domain Eukaryota; kingdom Metazoa; phylum Mollusca; class Gastropoda; family Plakobranchidae; genus Elysia; species Elysia chlorotica. The sequence goes on along the minus strand of RQTK01001033.1, from coordinate 142,261 downwards.
TATTGCTGCACGAGAGAGAAAGAATGGAGAGAGAGAGAGGGAGAGAGAGAGAGAGAAAGAGAGATAGATAGATAGATAGATAGATAGATAGATAGATAGATAGATAGATAGATAGATAGATAGATAGATAGATAGATAGATAGATAGATAGAGAGAGAGAGAGAGAGAGAGAGAGAGAGAGAGAGAGAAAGGCAGAAAGAGACAGACAACAGAGTGACAGAAACAGAGACAAACAGACAGAGATGCCGACCAACAGACAGACAGACAAAGACAGAAACCCATCTAATATTCACATGCTATGACAAACAAAGAGCAAATCCAAACTTTAGATTGTCTGGACTGGAAAACATCTCCATTGACAAGGTTAGTTTACAATGAGAGTCTGAAGGGGTGTCTGATCTAAGCTATTAGTTCATTTTGCATTCATGGACGAGATATTCAAGAAGATAAATGGCGCTAATAGGACTCTAATTTTAACATTTTGTTATAACGCAGTCTAGAGCTGTTGCTCAAGGCTCACGTGTAGCGATATTCAAATAATTATGATGATTCTTGTATGAAAATAGAAAGGAGTCGTGCGTAAATTTTCTTTTAGAACTAATCTTATAAAATTTTGAAAACAACGAAAGTCACTACTTACCTACCGGCTCTTTCCATCTATTGTGCGATGGAGTTGCAATTATCATTTTTCAAAGTCAAGATATAACCCGAAGATTTCTCTTTTGAATAAAATATTATTTTTTCAACATAAAAGATTGCTTTCTTTGGAAAAACACAATCAACATAACAAATATTATAAATTTATAAGCTTTGTTCCTTTTTTTAAACTTGATCAAGACTAAAAAGCTTTCACAATAGAGCCATGATCATGTGTCTTCATTTCGTCTCCCAAAGGAGTCAGTTTTTTTGTATGGAAAAATTGAGCTTCCCCCCATAAACAACACGGGGGTGGAAGAATCGAAGCAATAGGCAATAAAAGCTCCCAGGGGAATTTACGAATTAAGAAAATTTCTTATCTATATTAATACATTGTCTCAAGGGCCTGAACATTTTTACGTCTATTCAACACCGTTTGAGACCAGCTCTTTTTCTGATTTTAAATTATCTAAACAAAAAAACAACAACAAACAACAACAGAAAAACAAAAAATGACTGACCAAATGGAGGAAGTTATTTACACATAGACAACTCTGTTAATTCATGGTTTTAAACGCCTCAGGAAAAATTCGTTTGAAATGTTACATAATGGTGGTGTGGATTGCTTAAGAGAGTGTATCATAATAGATTCTTACAACAAAACAACACAAAAACAAAAACAAAGAAAAACTCGAACATAATACATAATATGTAGATTTGACACTTTGCGCAAATTAATGCCCTTTTTATACTTGTGGTACCACTACGTATTCTCGCTGTATCACTGTTTTGTAACCCTGACATTGATTTTGAAATGTCAATTTGGTGAAACCTTCTACCCAATCGACCGACACTTTCCACTTTTTTTCTCACCTCTCTCCGTAATGATTGTGTCAGATTTAATGTAACCAACCCCGTTCCTGGCTTGTTAAGGGCCTTAAACTATCCAGACGACACGTCAACCAAATCAAAATATTTGTTACGCCACATTAATTTAGTCTGCGATGACTCGAGACAATAATTATAGCAAAGAAAAAACTACGTATGTTGTCATTGCTGAGTAATGGGTAGTCGGGACAGTTGATGTATAAATTATAATGATTACTCCAGGGCACGCTTTGCTCCTTGACAATTGTAGTGTTATAGTATGAAAACCTTCGATGAGATACTCATTGGGTGTCGTGATAAACGTTGTATTGTGCTTACGACTCGTCTTAAGATATGGGAATAAGAACATTTACAACGACGTGTAAGCTACGACAATGTTGTACTTACCACTCAAAGCGTTGTAAGTAAATAGTACTGTTCATACTATGCTATACTGTAAAACACATGTTAAACGTACTATTACATATAATGATCTATAGTTTGGCGTCTCTGCTTTGCGCAAGGTAAAGGTTACAAGTAGTTGATATTCTTTGTCTGTCTGGTGAGACCAAGCCTATTCGGAATGAGATTTGTCAAAAAAAAGTTATTCCATTTTGTTGGGAAACATCCGAGATGTTCTATACACAATCACTTATTGAAATTGAACTATTTTAAATGCCACTAATGATTCCTCGTGGCTTTTAAAAGTAATATTGTATTGTATCACCATTGTATGATTCTTCGTGATATCATTATTATTGTAAGATATAAAAATTGTCTCCGCTTTTTGGGCTATGTGTTCACTTTCAAAGACTACAATAAGGCACGCCAATCGGCATTACTCTTAATACGTTAACTTGACTCAAAATTAAAGTTCATGCATTCTTACGAGGTTACGCCATTCTTTGATAATTTACATTCCTTATTACGCTAAGTCGAGACAAAAGGCTATTTATCTTAACACCAAAATAGAAAGAAAAATAGCAACGAAAAATGAACAAAAAACAGCTTTTCTAACGAAGGTAATTGTATTTTCGGGGCCTCATCTATGAACCTGTTAGACAGAGCCATGCAAAGATTCCCTTGTTACGTGTACGGCTCGTGGTTATGACCTTTCCGTTTACAAAACGTAATGCAGCAACAGATGAAATACATTATTATTTAAAAAATATATGTAACTTTAAAAACTAGTTTGAGGAAAACCCCTCAAGGTTAAGACGAACATAAATCCCCATTTGAGCCCAGAGAAAAAATGGAAGTTATTGAAAAATCCAAGCTTATGCTTAGGATAAAAACTGCCTCTCTACTTTTTTTCGGATTCCTTTTCTCTAGATTTCAAAATCATTTTATGAAATAGTGTTAACACCCCCAAACAACTATAAACAATTTGTTTACATAAATTTTTAACCTTGCTAAAAATAATTATCTTCAGTAATACCTACGGCACAGTTTATTAGATATGAGCATTGAAACCCACGTACATTATTCCTTTAAAACTATCTTTTTCGTTATTTTTTGGAGTATGCAGTCATTATCATAGTCTTCATTTAGAAGACAAATTATTTAAAAAAAATACAACTTTGGATTAAAATAAAGAGCTAGAATAATTTCATATCATATGAAAATGAAACATAACTTTGGAAGGGAAAAAATTGAATAAAAATAATAATTTTAACTCATATGAAAGTTTGGCGTTTGTATGTGTCTCACGCGATTGGTAACTCATGATAAGTTTTGAGCTTTCTAATTCTGACTGTCTGATCTCGCAAAGCGTTATTATAGCCTCCCCCACCTCCTCCCTTTCCCCCTTTTTTTTAAACTGCAGAGCGATGAAAATTCTAGCAATTTCAGCTAGAATGTTTTGCGACAGTGGGTATTAAATTATTTTCCTCGTATGCGACCATTTTACATGGGAATAATACTGTCTTAACAATGATTTTTCCTTCACTTTACTTAAGGTTTCAACCCATCACACGTTCGAGTGGGGAGCGCGGTGGCCCTGGGGTAGGACATCGGCTTCTGACGCAAAAGGTCCGTGGTTCGAGCCCTGTCGATTTCGCCGCCTACTTGTTGGTTCGGTGTCAGTTTAATGTGGCCAGCTGAGACAGAAATCATGGTCGGGTGTGGCAGCACACAAAATTGTCAGACGTAAGTTTTGGGACCCGTCTTAAATATAGCCTATATAGTGCTGATATTGTACGTTAAAACAATTCAACAACACATGTACGAGTGAGATCTTGAAGCAACTTAAAGAAGGACACATACCTAATTGTGACTCTATTTTAGGTATGCAATTTCAAATCTGCTGTAAAAATCTATTTCTGTTAGCACTAAGACGGTAACTGTAAGTCTATGAAGCTGTGGCATTGTTTATGCGTACGCTACTATGCTGGCATTTACCGCGTAAGTAGTGTTCACAAATCGGCTGTTACGGGTATAGAGTCGAAACCATTCTAGTTAACTCTTAGTATACGGAGCCCCAAAACACGTTTTACAGGGGTATAAAGAAACTACGAAGTTTGGTGAAACTGAAACTCAGACATTTCTCTTGACCTCTTCCGTAATATAAACACAGTTTTGATTTTAAAAATGTTGGCTTGGATTTGATTATGGTTTTTGTGTGCGCAACAGCCTATGGCGAGCCGGGTACTATTAAGTCTAGACAGTGGGGTACGAAGTGTTAATGAATAGTTATGTGAGCTAGAGTCTGGGTTTTTCTCGAAAGTTCTTAGATAAGGTAGAAGGAACTAGACATTTCTAGATCTGTGTCTTGTGTTTACAAGAGCGGAGCGCAATATAGACTAATAAATGTTTTTCGTGGAGCGATAAGTGTTTATACTTTGCACGTAGGCTTTATGCTCATGTTGAAACCTCTTGCCGCAGTGAACGCTTTTATTTTACTGTTGAGATCGATTATATAACTAGCAAATATACATCGTCAAGTATTGATTTAGATCAGATCGTTGTTGAGTTGTATTTTAACCCTCATATATATGGTTTTTATTAATACAGTTAAATTATTACCTTTCAACAAAGGATTTCTAGTATTGATTATTCTGTTAATGTTGACAAGATAGTGTTTCTGAGTCTATGTGAATAATATTCAACAAATTGACCTTAAAACAGGGGCGTCATTTATCAAGCCAACGTAACAGCAGCCAAAGATAACTCAAGTTCATATCGATGGTAGTAGGTACAAAAGTCTCTGAAATAATAATCCCGACTAAGGTTTTTTTAAATAAACCTACATAGTTGGGCTCTAATATTATAGCACCATTGCTCGTACTATCCTAGACGTCTTATTTATTTCTCCAAACACAAAATTAATCCTGTCAATACTGATATCACGCGAAAATAATATTAAAAAACCGAAAAGTGATCGTAAGGGACGTTTCAAATCCAAATTAATATGTCATAAAATCAATCAAGTTTCTTCGAAAACTATGTACATTTGACCGAGTCTTCCTTTTTGCTGAAAATTAAAATATTCAAAGGAGGAATGGAATGAACAATTAAAAAATAGTAATATGAATTAATAATGATAAGTGGTAGTAGTAGTAGTAGTAGTAGTAGTAGTAGTAGTAGTAGTAGTAGTAGTAGTAGTAGTAGCAGTAGTAGTAGTAGTAGTAGTAGTAGTAGTAGTAGTAGTAGTAGTAGTAGTAGTAGTAGTAGTAGTAGTAGTAGTAGTAGTAGTAGTAGTAGTAGTAGTAGTAGTAGTAGTAGTAGTAGTTAGTTGCTAAGTTGTGCGTATTCCTCTCTTTATTATTATATTACTCCTATTATTTGCGCACATGCGTCTACTGTTAGGTCCTTAGCAACGGAGTAGGTGTACTCTTAAGTGTTGTGCTCTTGATTGCTTTTTGGATACATTTATATAGTAGTAGTAGTAGTAGTAGTAGTAGTAGTAGTAGTAGTAGTAGTAGTAGTAGTAGTAGTAGTAGTAGTAGTAGTAGTAGTAGTAGTAGTAGTAGTAGTAGTAGTAGTAGTAGTAGTAGTAGTAGTAGTAGTAGTAGTAGTAGTAGTAGTAGTAGTAGTAGTAGTAGTTGTAGTAGTAGTAGTAGCAGCAGCAGCAGAGGGAATAATTGTAGCAGTAATAGTTGGAGAAACACTAACTATGATGACAAACATAATTTATGGTCTAAGTAATTTACGTTTTTGCTAAGTAAATATAAAAACAATAAAATGTATGTCAGAATAAGTTGAAGATTACAGAAGTAAATCGCGCATAACTTCTCAATGTTTCGCGCGTGTTATAAAACAATAAGAACAGACACTATTAAAGAAACAATTTTGGTGAGAGACACTCCACGTTGTGAGTGACAGATCAAATTATTCTTGGGAGAGAGTTTCATAGGATATTTCAAGATAGTGTCTGCACTAAGATGCACTGGGCAGAAGGGGACTAAACCGCTGCAGTGCAGTATTGAGTTGTACCACTCATTATTTCTAGAAATTGCATGCTACATGGCCTGCTATACTCGAAACATAATTATTTGACATATAAATATTTTAACACCAGTTAGTTCCTAAAGTGCATATTTACTGCACAAGTAAATCTACACGTTCCAACAATTAAATAAAGAAGAATTCATCATTAATAAGTTGAACTGAATAACTTTTGTAGGGATCAAACATGCAAGGGTGGTTGTCTGAAATAGAAAATAGTATTTGAACGTTTAAGACATTATTTCATAATTCTAACTGCTTGTGTAACTCTCTCTTATACGATATCATTTCTTTAGAGATGTAGATAGATAGAGAGAGAGAGAGAAAGTGAAAGAGAGAGAGAGAGAGAGAGAGAGAGAGAGAGAGAGAGAGAGAGAGAGAGAGAATGAAGATAGAGAAAGAAAGAAAGAGAGAGAGAGAAGGAAAGAGAGAGAGAGGGAGAGTGAGAGAGAAAAAAAGTGAAAGAGGGAGAGAAAAGAGAGAGAGAGAAAAGGGAGAGAAAGAGAAAGTGAAAGAGGGAGAGAAAAAGAAAAGGAGAGAGAAAGTGAAAGAGGGATAGAAAGAGAGAGAAAGTGAAACAGAGAGAGAAAAAAAGAGAGAGAAAAAAGAGAGAGAGAGAGAGAGAGAGAGAGAGAGAGAGAGAGAGAGAGAGAAATTCTGGAGTGATGATGCGCTATAAGCTTACACTAAATGGCCAGTACTAAAGCAAAGCGCGGCCCCTTCTTCAACTTTCCGTATCAATTGGTACGATCCACTTTTCTTAGCTTTCTAGAATTAAAATAAAAATTTCAGAGTCCAGAGTTAGCAGGACAAACGCCTTTTGGTTGGGGGAAATACGCCCGAGATTTACCAAGCTTAGACGCAGTCTTATGGTTACGCGGAATAAATTGCCAGCACCGGTTGCTTTCAAGTCACCCTTGGGATCTCATGGAGTGTCTGAAACTTACCAGTTTTTGTCTTACCCCGCCTTTTCCACTTTCGTCCTTCCACCATCTTATTTTTCTTACTTTGAACATTTGTTTAGTATTTTGCCCAAGGGGAAAATAGTTTGAAATCCTTGAGTTGTATATCTTAATTTGTCTTTTACTTTTTTTGTTACCATTTTTGTGTGTTCTGTTGTTGTTGTTTTTTAGATTGGTATTTCATTCAGTCCTAAACCTTTTTATTTCGCAAGACACTAGTGCCAAAGCATTAAAAATGTATAGTTTTTCACACCATAAATCTTCTATTTACTCCAGAATATAGGACATTATTATATTTTGGAGTAAATAAAAGATTTATGGTGTGAAAATGTTCATTTTTAATGCTTTGGCACTGGTTGAAGACTGAATGGAATACCAATTAATACATAACTTTATTATATTTATCTTACAAGGCTTGTATTAACATGTGGACACATTAATAGGATACGACAAAATAATAAAATCCTTTATTAAACAAACGAAAATTATTATTATACGCCCATAGCTTACTCTACTGCCACGACTCTTAAGCATCTTTTATTAAACAAACACAACAAATTATTATTATAGACCTACAGGTTACACTAGTGCCATAACTCTTCATCTCTGGTTTCTTGATCATAAATGTCAACAACCTCATTTGAATTTACTCCACAGTGGTCAATTCTGGCGAATCTCAGCACCTACTTACACTTCATCATGGAGACTGGTGGCTTTAGGGCGCCGGAGGGCAGGAAACTTGCCTGGATTGGGTGGGACTGCGCGCTAAGCTTGGTGAAGAGAGCAGAAAACCTCTAGGGAGGAAAACTTTTGTGTCGCGCGTGCGTTCTGAAAAGTACGAAGAGAATAGAAAAGTTTTTTAAAAAAAACCCCGATCTTTACGAGTATGATATTACTTATCGGTACACGAAAACATTCCCCTCCCCCTCATGTCTGCTTTTTATATTTCTTGTAATTTTTATTTAGTATAGATATTTTGGGCATAATGTATAACAATTCGGAGGATTTAAGCATACACAAGTTTATTTCGTTCATTGGAAAATGCGCTTTGTGTTTTAAGATACCCTTGGTTCAGTCATTTTTAATTTGAAATACAGAGAGAGAGAGAGAGAGAGAGAGAGAGAGAGAGAGAGAGAGGCATACGATGGTAATCGTACATAAATACAGAGAAGACGAGTGCGATAAAGGAGGAGGTCAAAACGGTCTTAACAAAGGGGTTAAATAAAAGGATGAGATATGGGAGAAAATGACTTTTCTAGCCAAGATTGTTTTCCATTTTTACGTCTATTTTAAATGTTTAGCGATCTCATCATTTCAATGCGATATCATTAGTTATATTTTCGATTATGTTGAACAGAGGGAATAAGCATGTTAATAATAGAAAGCCTAAATCACTGCATCTGGCTATATTAGTTGAACTTTAGTAGACACAAGCAGACCCTCTCTGTCTTATACTTTTAACTATTTTTACACATTTTGAAGTCTTTACAATGATTTAAATCATTTTACAATATTACAGTTTTCTTTCTTTTCCTGCTCGAGTCTAACTAAAATGTACGTTTACCCGACAAATAAATTATAAAAACGCTTTTAAAATTCTTATTTTCGTTTTTTTGTTGTGATGTTACAAATATTTACTCTCAAGAAATCACAGCCACGACAATAACGTTTAAAAGGAGCAATCCATTGGCTGCGGCAAACTAAGGCAGGACAAACAATGCTACAGAAATGAGGAATAAAATGGAATAGTATAGTACGGATGAATAATAGAGGAACTTGTATGAGTCCAGTGGTCTGACCACCTGTCAATTTAGGTAATGTACTGGACGGAAGGATGAGAGGGCCAGGCCGGGCTGTGGATCTCAGAGAGAGTCGGATTGAGTTAAGGAAACCAGCATCGAGCATGAAGACCACGGCTGGGATAATCACAAAAAAAGAAGAAATGATAGGGAGAAGAATCGACATGATAAAACGATAGCAGTGTGTACTCTTTTTAAAAAAAATCTAAGATAATCACACAAAAAGAAGAAATGATAGGGAGAAGAATCGACATAATAAAACGATAGCAGTGTGTACTCTTTTTAAAACAAATCTAAGATAATCACACAAAAAGAAGAAATGATAGGGAGAAGAATCGATATGATAAAACGATAGCAGTATGTACTCTTTTTTTTTGCATCTAAAATTAGGAATGACCTCAGTTATAGATGAATGCCTTTGCTTTATATACAGGGCTAAAAGAATTGTTTCCATGAAAAAGGCTAACATTTTCTATATATAAGCCTATTTATAAGAAAAAAAAGAAAAAAAAGTTGTGTGTGTGTGTGAGTGGGGTGGGGCCGGAGGAGTGGGTGGGAGGAGGAGAGGTTGCTTTGATTTATAATAATATTTACAACTTGAAAAAGGTGATTTTGGCTGGATTTTTAAAGGTCTTTATAGAGATACATTGTACTTGTAAAATAGCTAAGTGACTTCGACCCTCAGAAGAAGAAATTTCTCATCCGCTCATTTTATGGTAGGAAAAAAGTTTATAGCACCAGTGTAATAAGACATGTTAAATATCATAACGAACATGATAAACGGACGTTCAAAACCCAGAGTCGTGTAACGTAATACAATCAAAATACCTTCCAGCAAACAAAAGCTATGAGTTCGTGCATCGTTAAAATAATTTCCACGAATTTCTACATAGCAGATTGCTGTGCGTCGAATTTCTCAGACGCACATTTCTGTTTAATCATTTCACAATGAAACAAAATAATAATAGATTGTTACACTTAAATAAACACACAGTAGTGGTCAACTCGTGCTGTTCATACCAGTTCAAGGAAATATAAAAATAAAAATATCAAATTGCTTTATAGTCGTTGTTGCAAAACAATAGAAGCATTTAGAGAAGGCAGACAATTTAGGCACAAGGCCTTTTTGCGGCACGATTCTCAGATCAGCTACATTGGTATTATGTGTTAATTTCCAACCGCAACTATTTGTTCGAATGATTTATACAGCAGTACCATAATTATAGACGCTAAATGTAGCATACATATTCGTTTGGAAGGATGTAAGAAAATTGTTTCTGCCTCTTGCCTCCTCTTACCATCTCTCACTCTCTTTGCCTTTCTCTTACCCCCCCCCCTCTCTTTTTATCTCAAATTGTTGTCATGAAAAAGGTAACGATATAAAATAAATCAAATAAAAACGGCCCAACTATAATTATAATATAATACTATTTACATTTTACTTACATATACAATTTTCTAATTCCCTAACAAGTACAAGTTTCTATTTTGAATTTAAATATTGTTTCTCTGCTTGTTGGTATTACCCAAAACTTTCAACAGGAAAAAAGACCATTGAATATTTAAAATCTACAATGGTTGTAAGCTTTCTAGCAAAGGTTTCGGAATGGAGTTTGGGTTGTTTCGCCGAACACAGTATAACCCATGAATTAATGTAGGAAATTAAAGATGATGAAATAAAAGAGGGAAGACACATACAGCCGACACTGACAGAGAAGCCAGGAAAACTGCAGTAAATATACAATGACTGTAAGCTGTACGTGAGTAGCAAGTCCAGCTTTACCCTCACTCTAGGGTCAAAGATTCAAACATAGCATTACAGCTCTACCAAGACATTAATCAAAGGGCAGAACGTGTCCAGAGATAATGAAGTGCTAAGGAATAGCGCGAAAGAATCCCGCATTACTATTGATCTAACACGCTCTCTAACTCCTGTGGTTGTAGCAAATGCGGTCGCTAATTGCTTTGTTATTTTGGTTCATATTCTTCAATAATAACCACAGAGTATGCTAATTCAAGCATATTATGCTGACCGCTAACAGACATCCGCACATACGTCATAGTATTATTTGTAACTATGTGCTGATTTGACTTACATCAACAATTGACGTTTTTGGTAAATGAAGATGTGGTGGATTCATAGTAAAAGCAATATGCAGAACATTTCAAAATAATGACTCGTACAGTGGCAATAATATTATGTTACCTTTAATCTTTGTTCCGACCACATTGAAATTAATAGTAACTTACATGATTTTCTTCTCAACGTGTAGGTCTATAAAACACCTATTGTGCTTCGTCATTAATGACAAAAAGATAAAGTTTCGTGTAGTAGAATGGGACTACTCTAAAGTAAACATAACACACCAATTCATCACAGTTATTGTTCACCTCAGTACTAGCCCTGGTATAGAACATCGGCTTCCGGCGCAGGAGGTCCGTGGTTCGAGTCCTGGCGATTTCGCCCCCTACTGGTTGGGTCGGTGTCAATATAATGCGACCGGCTGAGACAAGTATTCCCACCCAGTCTCGTGTGTGGCAGCACATTAAATTTTCAGACGTCAGTTTTGGAGCCCGTCTACAATATAGCCTCTGTAGTACTGATGTTGGACGTTAAACGAACTCAACAACAATAACCTCAGTCATCGCGGTGATATTAATGTTCATGTTCTTTTCTACGTAGATCTGAGTTAGTCCCATACTCACCTCAGCAACAGCAATAAAACCCTGAAGAGGTAGCTGAGGATTATACCGTCAACTTGCTGATATAATAGTCTATCTCAGAGATAGACCAAAACAACACTGATCCACCGTAACAAGCTTTGAATAAATCCCCACCTATCAGTTATATAACGAAAAAAGTCGGCCGGCCCCAATTTCATTTTTCAAACAAAACAAAAAAACAACAACTCAGGCATTTTACAACATTTCTTGCGGTTTTTTTCTTCTTCTAAAAAACTACTTTTTAGAAAATACACCATTGTGTTAGTAAGGTGACGATACAATGGTACTTGGCTTAACCATGCCGTGATTATATACTAACAATGTTGTTTCAAAGAGAAAATGAAAAAGTCCTTTGTTTTTTATAAAAACAGGGAGAATGAAAACAAAGAAAATCAGCACAAGCCTTCAAATCATTTTTATGGAAATGACTGCAGCATAGTATTTATTTGGAAATAAAAAATCCGTGGCCTTTTGTTTGGATAATGGTCGCAACTTTGCATTGGCAATTATTGTGATTTGTTCCGCGTTTCGTGATGCCAAGAGTTAAAAAAAAAACACGAACCACCAGTGCTTTAAACTCAACGCATAAAAAAACAACAATGGACGTGTCTGAAGCGATTAACTGAACCTGTGTGTGCAATCATATATTGTGTATGGGTCAACAGTTCAAGGTTCTGGTAAAATCATGTGGATGCCAGCCATTTCCTGGAGGGTCAGCTCACAAGTCCAGCACCAGACCTAGTGTACGTAAGGTTGAGGGAGACGGTGAGACGGGGCTGGAGGGGTGATTGGGTGAGGATGATTGTGAGTCGATGTGGGCGTAACGTACAAAAGGAAGAGCGAAATTGCATTGTCCAGCCCAGAGACGCTGCTTGACAGACTAATTGACTTTGGTTGCTCTAACAGGACGTTATTTCCTCTGGGAAAGGGGCAGGATGATCAGGAGGGGATGTGACACTGACCCAGGATTTCTTTAGGAGGGTGGAACGAAAGGTTTAGAGGAACAGAAATAGAGAGAGAGAGAAGGAAAGAGGGAGAGGCAGAGAGAGAGAAATAGAGGGAGAGAGAGTGACTGAGAAAGGAGGAGAGATAGAGAGGAGCCAGGAAAAGGAAGTGAAAAATAAAAAAGAAAGAGAAATATAGATGGAAAGACAATTAGATAGACCAAAAGAAAGGGGGAAAGAGAGAGAGAGAGAGAGAGAGAGAGAGAGAGAGAAAGCGTATAGTAGTGGGATAGAGAATTAGATCAGTGCTCATGGTGAACGAAGGGCTAGAGAGATCAACTTAGATACGATCATGAGAGTTACAATAGGCAAACTATGAAGAGAGATTCAGTTGCAGGACGAGCTGACCAGCCAGTTTGGAATCTGATCAAGCAGATAGGTAATTCAATAATTGAAAATTCAATGAAGCATCAAACTAGTTTGCGTGTGCTTGATTTAATACACTTGCAATGAATTTGATATCTAAAACGTAAAATTGGACTTTCTGTTATGTCATGGATGAGTTGAGAGGTATATATTTTTTTATAGAGGATGCTATTAAAGAGAAAAACAAGAACTGTAGACTTTTTAATCTTATATTGTAGTGTCAAACTATATTTAGGTTTGTCCGATAGGCATTAAAGAGACTATAATTTTTCAATCTCTTAACAATTGTGTGTAATAATAATATTTTATTTTTAAAT
>RQTK01001033.1:113803-128928 GCA_003991915.1 Elysia chlorotica | reverse complement strand
AAGAAGAAGAAGAAGAAGAAGAAGAAGAAGAAGAAGAAGAAGAAGAAGAAGAAGAAGAAGAAGAAGAAGAAGAAGAAGAAGAAGAAGAAGAAGAAAAAAGAAGAACAAGAAGAAAAAGAAGAAGAAGAAAAAGAAGAAAAAGAAAATGTAAAGAAGAAGAAGTAATAAAATTGTTTGGTTTTTAACTACTTTGATCTCGTCACTTTGGAAGAGAAGATACGAATACTATTGTACTACTTTATCACCTTCCAAATTTTTTTTTAAAAACTAGTTGGGAACTCACGAAAGTTGTGGAGGATTGCAGATACATGTATACCTTGAATCTAGACCTGTACGAATTGAAAACAATTTCAAGACGAGGTACTCTTTCATGCTGTGTAAAACGCTTTGTTAACTTAAGTATTGTGTTCTCATTTTTTTAAATTTGATTTATATGCATTTAACTACACGCGGTTAGTTGTTTCTTGAAATAGGTTGAAGTTGATCCTCTGCAGCTGATTACAATAATAGATCAGTAATGAAAGACAGAGAAGAAAAGTAAGTGAAAACTATGTCTTACTTGTACATTTTACATCAGGACTTTAGGATACACAACATTTTTGGTCTGAATCTGATTCTGAACATATATTTAGATCAGTATGTAGGGTCCTGATTCTAAACTTGGTTTAGCTTTTTTACGTTTATTATGATTAAATTAAGTAGATGCAAAAATATATTCGTGCGAGAAACTTCAAACTAGGGTGCAAATTCTAAACTTGGTTCAGCACTGCAATTTCAAATTTTATTTTAATCAACCAACTTTCGATTTTGTTTGTCGTTGGAGAAAGGGGAGTAAGTAGTTGTATGTGTTCGTATTTTTAAAGTTACATTTTTTTTATTTATTTTTTTTGTTTTGTTCTAATTTTTTTTAATTTAAACTTTTTTTTTTTTAATATATTTTCTTTTTCATTTTTTCATTTATTTTTTTATCTTTTTTTTTTATTTTTTAGTTTTATCTTGTTTTGTTTTATATATTTTTTTTTTTAAATATCTTGGTCCTAGCTCCATGATAATAAGGTTTGAATATTTTTTATATATTATTTTTTAAACCTTTCATCATCTTGTTATATGGTGTGAAATATTTCAAACACGCAGTATTATTCGGACTTTTATGTCAAAGAAAGACTGTATAAATTGCAATCCTATTTTTTTTTTGCTTTATTGACAATCGAAATAGACAAACTAACAAATAATTGTCCTTGTTGATGCTTTTGTGGGGGTGTCTGTTTCAAACTGCAGTAATTTTCTGTTCGCTTCATTGTGGCATTCATTGTTCTTTGTCCTCGAGATCTGTCTACCTTGGTATTATCACTAACTCTTGTAGAAAGATAAATCTAAAAAGAAACCAAGAAAAGTACGCACAAAGGGGAGATAAATTGAAACTTCCGACAAACCATGTATTTAGAATCAATTGTAGGGCGTTAAAATAACACATCTTATTTGTACTCGTTAATCCTAGACATCTTGTCTTATCTCGATTTTGTGTTTTTGTAGGCGGCTGAGAAAATAACCTTTTGGTTTCAATCTTTGTTGCTCGCGATTGTTCCTCTCAAATTATTTAAACAAGCTATTTTTATCTGCTTGAACTCTATCAAAGTATTTTCCATAGTCTCCTCTGCCGACGGTTTAATGACACAATTTTTTCTACTAAATAACGCTGAGAATTGGAGAAGGAGGTTTAGGTTTTTAAAATAGACAATGTAAAGCTCTTTGTTGTTCTTTTTGATGTTTTTTTTCTTGCCAGATATAGAAAAAGAATATAGATGACGTTAGAGATTGGAGGCTAGACCAATCGGTTTTTTTTCATGATCACTCTGGGAAAGCCTAATTTAAAAAACGATTTAAAATAACTATAATAACCGCAATATCATAAGGTAAGAAAAAAGAGTGCAAAGATATATTTTTTACAAGAGTAAAAAGTTGTTATTCCACCTGTGAGTTTGCGGTGAGCCTGTAAGTAAAAATGCTGTAGACTTTAATGTTTGCTAGAAAATTAATTTTACTTTTTAAAAAGCTGTCGGAACAAGCGCAATCGATGTGCCTCTGAAATTGGAAGTGTATACAGTTTAATAGAGCTATAATTTCCGTCGAATCTTATACAAATTGTTTGATTGGAATAAAATAAGGTCAATGGCATTTTCTTTTATCCGGTCCGATAAAGACGTCAATATTATTTTTCCCTTGAAAATATAAAAAATATAGGATAGATCCTCTAGGAAATGCCGGTGTTTCTGTCTGACAACCTATAAATGTTATGTCTCCACATTGCAAAGCGTCGTTGCCTTGGGAGCTTAGAAATTAAAACGTATCAATCAGGTTTGGTAATAACTCATGAGGAAATCATAATTCCCCTGTGCTGAGCATGCATTTCATTTCTATTAAATTATATCTATTATTTCATTTCTGGGGAAAAAAATTAGCTGGTCATCTCCCCCCTTCCCACAACCCTACACCAAACACACATCCATTTATGACTTTAATTTCTCTTTTGAGAAATCGAAGAGGAGGTGTAAAATAAAGAAGACAAAATAGAAAAAGAATGAAACCAAAAGTATGATGAACATTGCACAACCGATAACGAGAGGAGAGTTAAAATTTCCATATCGACTTTTCGACTTTTATAATTTAATCTTCTATCAAGTGTTTTGTGTCTTTGATAATGGATGATCATTAAAGCACACATTGTATAGCATACAACACATTTTCAATAGCATGAAAGTTTTGAAGCTCTTTTTTTCTTAATTATTTTATTTAAAAATGCCTTTGACCTCTTTCTCTCACTCTCTCTATCTATCTCTCTTTCTCTCTCGCTCTCTCTCTCTCTCTCCATCTCTCTCTTTATCTATATATCAATCTCTTTCTCTGTCTCTCTATCTCTCTCACACATACATATACACACACATTTTGTCGTACTATGTTAGTTAGAGAGGCTCTTGTCTTATTTTTGTTTTCTTGATCTTTCTCGTTTGTATTGTTCTAGTTCTCTCTTTCTTTCTCTTTATCACTCTCTCTCTTTCTTTATCGCTCTATCTCTTTCTCTCTCTCTCTCTCTCTCTCTCTCTCTCTCTCAATCTATCCAACTCTCTATCCATCTCCTTTTTAATTGTCACTACTTAAAGATAAATCCTCCTCTTTTAAATATCTTTTCATCCCTCTGAAAATTTGTCCCGCTTTCCCTGTGTGTGAACAATCTTTCGTAACTCCCTTTATAATACCACTTAAACAGCGTTGATAATTACCTTCATTCCTGAAAACGCCCACGGACATAAATCTAGTTATTAAGTAAAATGGCAGAGCTAACCAGATTTTTTTAAAGGAAAATTGATTCTTTTCTTCATTGATAAAAGTAATAAAATGCAAAAAATGACCACCATGAATTATCTGGATACAATAATAACTGAATACTTTAATCAATTACTGCACATTTCATAGTTTGCTCCTTAAGTGCGGTTTTTTTCTTCTGTCCTATACGTCTGTACAGCTCATCATTGGAACTCTTGCCAGACGTTCGAGTTCCTGAGTAGGAAGGCCATTCTTATGCGTTTTTGCAAGCAGGTTTTTAAAAGGAAAAAGTACTGTCAAAAACTGTTTTATATAAGAGCTTCCAATTTGCATTGATCTAAATTAGGAACAGCCGATTCCCAAACTTGACGGAAGATCTTTTTCTGTGTGAACCGAACCATGGATTGTGAATATAGATCTAGAATTAGAGATTTATTTCATAGTTAAAGGGCAGCAAAAGTATACTTTTCTATAAAATAGACAAGCTTGTAGAGTTTAAAGTTCGATACTAACAAAAAAAGTCATGGTCTCTAGACCAATGGTTACTAATAATTGAAACAGCATTTTTTAAATCTTACCTTACGATAAACGAAACTTTTTGGCCAAACAGGTTCAAAAGGAGCCGATTATCGATTGTTTATTATAAGATGTGATGCCTAATCGGGATGTGTTTATAACATAACAAGTTTATGGTACAATAATGAAAAAATTCGAAAACTGTTCATCTTCCATTGTGAAATACATGAAATGCAATTTAAAAAGGTGTAGCAGTGCTACATTTAATCAGTGTAAATCCTACTGCAAGAAAACAACAAAAAACTCTTACCATATAAATAGAGCAGTTAAATCAGTTTAAGCTATGGAAATCGTTTTGTTGAAGGAACATTTTCTAGTACGAGTTACTTTTTCAGAACCCATACAAGAACAGCTATATTATTAAAGACGCCGCATTACACAATGCAACTGATAAAATCCTTAAGCAAACATGATCGGGTTGTCAGTTTATATCCAGTGCAGGAAATTATTATAGATGAAGTGAGCATTTTTATATATGTATATGGCACTCTACACCGTGAAACACACAGCTTTACATAAAGCAAACAATCCTACTCACCCACGCATCCCCTTTCCTCCTTTAAAAAAGGGACATTTACATAATGTACTTTTTAAAAATAATCTGACTGTAAAAGACTGAACTAAAGTATTATGACTCTAAAAGTTTTCCATTTTTTGTTATTATTTTGATTAGAATAATTATTAACATTTGAGTGTTCTTATAAAATCTATGTGATATGAGTATCACATCGTTCACCTTTCAAGTAAATCTCCAGTACTTTTAGTGATGATCGAAAATAGTACAGTCTATGAAATTTGTTTTATCATAGACAAATCTTAAGAAGCTGTGACATAAATAGAAGCCACCATGGCATACGAAAATATATTTAACCATAAACCTCCAAAATATACCATTGAAAAGAAAGACTCGTAGAGACTATCATTGGTCTAGTAAAAAATCGCCAGAGGGGTTTATCATTAAATTGGGGAGCGCTATTTCTTGAACTGGGACGATTTTGGCTCATGAGCTTAGTAAAGGCATACTTTTCCAGTCCCCTATGAGTCTAATAGAAAGTGCGTGGAAGCTAAGACCCTCTTGTCATTATTCGTCCAACTTCCTTTCTACTGTTGCCGCAATCAGCACTCATTTAGATAGGAAGGAGAATAGATTTTTAAAAAGCTGGATGGATTTATTTCTTTGTGCCCGTATTTACAATCATGTTACATACGTGGGCAAAATAATATTGAAAGTGATGCAATGAGCAGTGAAGAAGTAGGAAAGAAAAAAAAGGAAATATTTTTAGGAACAGAAAAGAAAAAAATAAGGAATAGGAAGAGTTGAAAAAGAGGAATAGATACAGCAGACGAAATAGAGAAATTGAATTGAGGAGGTAGAAAAGAGGTTATGCTGAGTTGAGATGGTTGTTTAACATTTAACGTATATAGGCTATATTGCGAACTGACCCCCAAACTTAAGTCTGACAGCATTACTTGCTGTCACGTACGAAGCACTGCCGCGAGACCTGGACTCCTGTCTCAGCGGGCCACCCAACCATAAGGGTGCGAGGTCGGAAGATAATTTTTTTTATCGGTCGTGGGTTTCGAACCGGACACCTCCCGATTAAGAGACCGACGATTCACCACTTGAGCCAGCTTCCCTCCCCCCAACCCCTTTTTTCCCTCGTAAAAACAGAGATAGAAAAATATAAAATATAATATAATGTGGGATCGTTAACTAAGGAAAGGAAGGTGGTTTATAATTTAAAAAAAAAAAAGAAAATTTTAAAACAATTTTAAAAAATCCACACTTTCAAATCTTTCACTAAAATAGTAACACTGTTCTGTTTTGTTGCCTCGTGTCCCTTGCTAAAAAAAGGTCGTAAAACTGAAATGCTAGTTCCAGTCTTAATACGCAAGTGACTGATAAAATGTAGGCGACAGCTTGGTTTATTAATGGACTAAAATGTTTCTATGAAAGTCCATCGATCAGATCGATGGTGACGTTGCTTGCATCAGCTTTCGTTGACACGAAGCTCAGCCAGCATTACAAACTGAAACCTTGGGAAAGTCTTGCTGATTCTGCTGGCTGTCTCACACAGTGGTACAGACAAACTTGTGAGACGATCATCCTTTGGGAATTTCTCAAAGCCATAAATGACTTAAAACTCATACTGAAATTATAAACAAAAATGAATAAACACAAAATACAGCAGATATTTGAAAATTTGAACCCCAACTTTAGCGGTTGGCATCTAGTCTCAAAATGGGTTCTTTGTAACAATTAGAATTTTACTTTTGTTCAGAGAAGCTAAGCTATATAATTTTACAAAGACTAGCATATGTCATAACTTATATATGCTAACTTCATTGGGTGCGAAAAGAAAAAAAAACATCTGATATAACTCTTCAATACTGCTTCAGTCAAAATATAGCCACTGTTTTACGATTTTAACGTTAGTAATTTTTTCCACGTTTGAGATAATTATTTTATAAAAACTTTTTTTTTCTGCTCATTGTCAGACACATGCTTCTAATAAGATAACGCCAAAAGTTATTGCTGTAAGTTTAGTTAAATGAATCTCATTTTTACCTTTACCAGGATATAAGAGGTATGTTTGCATTTTAGCATAAGGTTTACTGATATGCCATAACCGTAGCTCCTGGCCAATACAATCAGGAATTATTGTCCTGCAAGCCCGCTGGCAAAAATCTGCCTTTTCAATTCAGTGATAATATTGTCACGTTAATTTGTGGCTGACAATGTGTAATATCCCAAGACATGTCAGTTGCAAAGACACCAAAGACATAACTACTTACTTCAATCAAACCTGACACCTTGAACAATGTGCATATATATATATATATATTTTTTTTTTTTAATGTTTAATTTATATCCAACAAAACGGTGCAAAACTCTTTTAATTTATAATAAAATCTTCTAACTGTCTGTGGATTGGTAATAACCCTTTTAAAATAAAAAAAACAACAACCTTATCGAGTGAATTTCTTTTACTCTGCTAACTTGATAATGGTCAAAGTAACTTTAAGATACTAACGATGGAGTCTCAAAAAGTATAACAACACACCACTGAAAGGCGGACAAAACGCCATGAAGTCACTGATTCCCTTTACCATGAAAAATTAATAAATCGATACCGGTGAAGGTTATTTCCGATTTCCAGATACAGACAACAAAACGCTACTGGCTCAAGTGGTTGAATTATCTGAACTCTCATAAAAAATGACAATGGTTAAGGTCACTTTGGGATACTACCAAGTGCGTTTTATCAACAAGCTTTTAAGGACATAAATGCATCACCGTGTCGTGAACCCTAACAATGTATTAAAACCTCTACTGAAAGGCAGTCGAAATGCCATCAAGTGGCTACATTCTCTTTATTCTGATAAAATTTAAGTAACGATAATGATCAAGGTAACTTCAATGTACTAACTAGTGCATTCTATCAATTGTCCTTTAAAGGAACGATATTTATGGTAACATTAGTTTGACCATCGTTGCGTGGCCTTGCAATATATTTTCTTAAAAACTCTGTTGAAAGGCAGGCGAAGCGCCATTGGTCTAAGTGTTCGATCTATTCTTTAATTTCCATAAATAAGTCGATGCCGGTTTAAGCAAATGTAGACAATGTATTTATCTGTTTCTTTCTCCACTGTCTGAGGCAGGGCTTTAGAAAGCAAGCCATTCAAGGCACCCTCCCACTGACCATAAGCCGATCGTAGGAAGATGCGTCCCTGGCCTTTGTCTCTCTGGCCGCACTCATTAGAGTCCGAGGTAAGGACCAGCGATCGCTAATGTCTCAGCGAAGTTCGGCTACTTAGAAAAGTAACGTTCTCTAGAACACTTTAATCCGAGGCTTTTTTCCTACTGTGGCTCTGTTCAGCGCCTAGAAGACCACAGAAGCAACAAGCTCTTTTGTTGTTGCATTATCATTCAGTGTTTTCTGGATCATTTTTTGAATAAAAAAATTGACAACGTTTGTGTTCACTATTTTCATACACTAAGTGCATTTTTAGATAGACCTGTCTTTAACCTGTTGATTTTTTCTGGAATTCCGATGAAAAATGTTGATTTCGTTTGCTGAGCTATAGCCATTCTGAATTAAAGTTTAGCCTTGTTGACAAGGCAAATACTAATGTTAAGTGAGTTCTGTGTGTCGACAAAATAGTTGCGTGTGCTCAGTCACCCCACTAAAAGTTTGTGTATTCAAGAAACTGTCGTTTGAGTTTTAAAAACTTGTGCAAAACAAATGTGCCCTTTCATTTGATGTTCTAAAAACCTTGTCAAATCTAGGCGTCAACAGAAACAAACCATTTAAACGTTCAGAGGGAAAAGAGCAGGGAAAAGGAAACAAAGGGGGATAACAACATTAATTTCCTCTTGTCCCATATTCCCCCAACCACATCACGCAAATCGTCCAACCTCTCGTGGCACGATTACTTTAACCACAAATCTTAATAAGAAACATGTGATGTCACCATCCAGATACCTAAAAGTGTACCTTCTAAATATGCAATCAGTCAGAAATAAGGCACACGATGTAGCAGATTAGATTGTAGAGCAACATGCTGACATTGCCTTTCTGGCGGAGTCCTGGCTATACCCGAGCAGTGTTGAAATCTGTCTGCATGAACTCAGCCCAGTGACAAAGTATCATCATTTCTCAGGCTTAGTGGACCGGGAGGTAGCATTTGCGTCATTTTCAAGCACGAACTAAAATTGACTACCCATCGGATCTCCGACTCCATGACTTTCGAGGGTTGCCTGTGTACCCTTACTTCGCATGGATGTATAGTAAAGTTTGTCTGTCATCGACCATCACCAAGCCACAAGAAAAAACTAACAAAGAATTTATCGTCGACTTTCAAATCTTTTAGATAGTTTTAAGTCAATACAGATAAGTCCTATTATTCTAGGGGAGTTTAACATTCACTTTGAAAATACGAATAATCCTGATGTTAAAGTTGTAAAGTCAATCATATCATCTCAAAAGTTTTATAAGATTATTGATAAAACAACACATAGGAAGCAACACAATCAGGACTGGGTTTTAATTGAAAACTTAGACATAGTTCAAAATATAAATGTTGAAGATAATTAGAAATACCTTTCGTATAATTTTGTTATTAGTACTTTAAACATCCATGATTCTCAAATCAATGAATAAAAAAAATAGTACTTGTAAAAATATGCACTTTGATGAAGACGCTTTTAATCATGATCTTTTGCACATGGTGCCATCCATTGTAAACAGTGATGATATAATATAATATCAAAGTAAAATAGCGTGTGAATCAGCATGCCCCATTTAAGACAATACTTTTTACCTGCCTTCCTTTAGCTCCTTGGGTGAACCTAGGAATAAAGCAGGCTAGGGCAGAGCGCCGAAGGGCGGAAAGGAAATGGTTATCTAACAAACTGACCACCAATAGGGACATTTGTATTAGATGTAAGTCTAAAGTAAAAACCATTATAGCTTCAGCAAAGCAAATCTACTATAAAATGAGTGCATCTCTCCCAAAGCTATATTCAATATCACAAATGCCATGTTTGGAAAAAGCCTTATCACAAACACCCCAACTTTGTTCTTAGCTCACGAATTACCTGATGCGTTTAGAGCATTTTTCCAAAACAAGAAAGACAAGACCAGACTATCATTTGACGGTAGTAGTACAGATCTGTCGCCATAGCACGAACCATTTCTTGGAGTCTCTTTTGATACATTATGGTAACCGAAAAAGAAGTGAAATAGTTGATAGTGGCCTTTTTTCCTAAATCATGTGATCTAGGTCCTATACCAACATCCTTGTTTATGAGACATTTTTAATATTTTGTGTGATTGTGTGACTTATATTATTAATAACTCTCTAGCCTCAGGCGTTGCATCAAAACATTTTAAACATGTCGTTGTCCCGATGATTTGAAAAACTATAGTCCTGTATCAAAACTTCCATTCATATCAAAGATTCTAGAGAAAGATGTATTAAAACAAGTTTTGACTGAGAACGGCCTTTTCGATACTAACCAATCTGCTTGTAGAAAAAACTACAACACTGAAACAGTTTTTTTAAATATGTGATGATCTTCTAGTTGCTGCAGAGGAAGGAAAAAAAACTAGATCCCCCCCCCCCCTCTCAATTTAGGGTGTTATGTTTCACCCCTGTCTGCCCTTTATAACGACTTCCACACTATTCTAATCTTCTTTACTCTGTTTTGGTCAAGAACTAAAACTTAGCATTTTGGTCAAATATAGATTCTAAGGTAATAAGTACAACGGTGCCATACATTTAGTCTACCAACTAAGGTTACTTTTTACTCTAAACAATCACCCTGCTTCTAAGATTACAGCACCACTGTACTTATCTTATCTCTGAAATTGTGTAAGATAGGTAGACTATCTGAACATTTGGGTGTCACTATTGTTTGCTCTCAAGATCAAGGCTAAAAAAAGAAAAACGGACGTTTCCTGTAAGGTCCGACTAGTGTCAAATACTTTTGTAAGTTGGTTCAGGTATAAAAATAGTACATATTTTGTTTCATGATCCTGTTTGACAGGAAATACTTAAAAAGAATCGTTAAAAGGCTAAAAAGATAATGGCGCAGAGTACCGGTTTAACATTTACCAAAAACACTATTAATATTAAAATAATGTGTTGTTCAAAGTTTTGTTTTACTAATCTATGGCCATCGACTTCTTTTTGCCTGATTTTAAAGATCAACGGGCAGTAGGGACCACAGATTATAAAGTTTAGGAGGGGATAAAAAATACACGATGTAAAAGTCATCCAAAAATAAACACGTTTAATACAAAACAATCACTCCCTTTCCAGGACAACAGGCTTAGATCGCGTTCATGACCGATATATTCCCCAATCGATTCTAAAAAGTTCGAGGCGCATGAAAAAATACCTACCCTATTTTCTGTTTCATCAAAATTTAATGACAATACTTAAGTTTCCGAAAAATTGCCGCCATATTGCTCGGCTTGTGCACATTTTTCTTCTATGCAAATGGATGCATTTTGTCCGCTTCGGAAAGGCTGTTTGTGTTTGTGCGAACTCCATATCCCGTGGTTTGGATTTTCTCTCATTGGTCACGAAATGAAAAAAGACAAAAGATTTATTATACTGTCGTTTCTACAACAATCCCAGTACTTCAAGACTCACCTCCCGGGTTCTAGCACGGGTATAATTAAAGGTTGAATAAGTTTGGACGTTAATATGTTTCCGTAAGAGAGCTGTCCTATAACTTTCATTCTTTTCTCTTATACGTGGAGCGCTAATAGTCGTTTATGTTGAAGTTATTGAAATCGGGATGACCTCTTTCTCTCAAAAAACGTAAACAAAATCACGTAATGATTGTATGTTTTTAAACAATCTGCTGATTGGGCTAGAGCATAGACAATTATTTTGATATATCTTTTTGCCTTAGCCGACTAACAAGCATCACGTGCCTTTTGTGAGAAAGAGGTCAGCCCCATTACCTTGATTGTATATTCGCCACTCGTGAACAAGTAAACATTACATTTTTCTTCCGTAAAAACTCTCTAATGGCGAGTATGCAACTGCCAACTTTGACAATGCCATATCGTAGTCAATACACAAAAACTCATAGAGATACCAGCAAGTCTACTTGTCTTGTTCTTTCATCGAAATCAGAAACTGCGTATACACATTTAAGTCATGTTTCTTTCCTCTATACCAAAGCATCAACTCTCCCAGCGGTAGACAATTTTGAGAGGATCTTCCCTCACGCTGTGTTGATATGATGGAAATTAAATGTCTACTGCAGTGTGCATACGGCCTACATTACGAGACACTTTTGGTTCAAGAGGGCACAATTCTTTTCGTCTGACACTCGACGCCACTGTTTTTATAGGTGCAAGGACAAAAGAGCGTAACTCACGTGAAACGTAATCATTTGGAATTGACGCAGTTTCAATTTTATAGAGTTCAAAAATATTTTTAAAAAAAGAAAAAAATGATAAAAAATCGCAATACTTTTTGGATACTGTATTATTAGTGTGACAGTCCCCATAAATTTGTTCGTTATGCTTTTTAAATGTTTAAAATGTTTTACAACCATATTTTTTAATAATAATGTTAACATGTTACATCATATTTATAATATTCACTTATTGCACCTTAATATTGTTTAGACCTTGTGGAGTATGAACGTCGCAAAAACGAACAATAAATTAAAAAAAAACCCATAAATATGCAGATCGTCAGTGTTTTTGAAATAGACAACATTGTGAAAGAAAGCCTCGTTAAAAATAATTAAACAAGAAGGAAAAAATTTTAAAAATGTGGGACAAAATATATTCAATAAATTTCCTTAAGCATTTCGCTCTATCAGTTAGTTTACTTCGTCTGAATCCCAACGGTTCGTGGCCCTGTCTATGTAATGAGTATTAATTTGTGTATAACGAAATCAAATTGTTATGCTTCACATAAATAAGAAAAAAATCTAACAATATTTTTTTTTAACCTGAACAAGATGTCAATGATTGACAGTTTATTTCAACAGAGCAGACCAGTCATTTTTGCTGTTGTTGAAATTTGCATGAAACTTGTCTTGTATGGTGCCTGCAACTTTCAAAACAAAATGATTCCCGTTGCAGAGATTGTACAAGTTATAGGAGAACTGACTTCTTGATGTTGTCAGTCACTATCGTTACACCGTTCTCGTCCCATCTCTATCGTCCGACAGAGAGTTCAAGTGAGTGGCGAGTCTATTATTTAAACCAGTAAACCTGTGCTATGAAACTTTTTCGAACATACTTGTGTTTAAAAAACAAAACAAAACGGAAGCTCTTTCCTAATCTGGCATCTCTTAAGGCATTAAGGAAGATCAAATACAGTGACGGGGTTCAGTGCTGGGTACCTCAGACCTGGTCGATCACATACTTATAATTATATCGACTCCACCAGTAGAGAAAAAAAATTATTTTTTAAATATGTTGTGTTCTTCTTTCTGTACTTTGCTGAACGACAATAATACACAATTTATGGTACAGATTTTTAAGCACAGACCAAATTTCATATCAGCCTTTTAAATGTGTCTTTGAAATGTTCGTCTGGATTTCCAGGAGAGTAAGTATTTTTAACACTTTTTTTCAAATTTTTTAAAAAGATTACATTTTTTTCACAAAAAGTAGAGTATTTAAATTACGACGCAGCTTTGTAAATAGAAGATGAAACACCATAAATCCACTGATATCAAATTCAGTATCTGTGTTAAAAATATATGGTAAATAGCATACTAAAGAAACAAAAGTACAAACAGAATAAGAGACTGGTAACCACGAAAAAGAAAAAAAAATTCTAGAATAAAACATACAAGGAGATTGCGCCATGATATTGTTCAACAAAAGGATCTCAGGTGGACCATAGAAGCACAATAAACCTAAGCATTAGTTAGAGATCTGACACCAAGAGCCTCCTTCTGCGTTAGAATGACAAAGCTTTGTAGGGACTGTCGTTAGGCAGTGAAAGGAAATAACGAAGTCCATTATTAGTTACAAATCAAACGCGCTGGTTTGTGAAGACACATTATACAGTACCAAGAAATCAGAAAAAAATCATTTAAAACAAAACTTTCCTTTCAGCCCAAATACCTTCAAACCAAACCTACACATAGCCCACGCAACACACAGACAAAACTTGGATCGTTTTGAATTGAGTCAACTTTTAAGATAACGAAAGACAAGTCTAAATATCTTAAAAGTGTTTTGTCGTAGATTCTTTTATTCTTTTTTCAAGTCCCTTACACATAAAATTATAATTTATACGCCGAAGCCAAACACTCCAAATGTATTTTGTCGCTAATGTTTAAACTTAGGCGTTTAAAAATAACCTCCTCGCTTAAAAAAAACAACGAATGCCCTGGGTGAATGGGAAGATAAGGGTGAGCCAGTTAAAATATAGAGAAAATAGAAAAAATATTGAACATGAATAGGATGTGTGCCTATACATGAAAAGATAGTAGCGGAATGATAATTTTTCATATTCAAGAAGAAAAATAGAAAACAAATACGCGAAAAAGACACAAAGGGGCATTGGGTTTGTGGTATGATTATTTAAGAACTATGCAATCGATCATAACCTCCCTAACGTTAACTATCATCAGACATACTTATACTATGAACCGACAAGGAAATCAGTTCAGCGTGGTTTGAAGGTTTCGGTAATTACTAGGTTTAAGATTGCAATATAGCAGTTGACATGTCATTTTTTGTAGAATTCATTCTGGAAGTTGGAGTATCTTATAAAAAAGGACGAAAAGTGAGAATCATCACAAGAAAAGAACGATTCCACCACGTATTGATTCTTACTCTTAGTCTTCGAAAATTGAAAAAATAAAGAAATAGACAGGTTCAATGTTCTGGTTTATTGGAAAAACACCAAGACACAGACTTGTTCCATCATTCTCCACTTGGCACAATATTTCACTATGGCGTGAACTGCAGCAGTGTTGTGTCTATCGGTTTCGTGTCCTTGTTGCAGGAGTCACCCTCGCAGCAGAAAGTGCAGTCCTTGTTTGCAGGTGAGGTTGGGTCAACGGTTTGGCATTCTGGTTTTGGACTGGTGGCGTTCCACCATTGCTGTTCGCAAGTTGGCATATCCATGCACCTGAGTGAACAACAATAGTTGAGTAGAGTTAGTTTAACGTTTAACGTATAGTATATAGTATTTATTGAAGACGGACCCCAAGACTTGAGTCTGACAATTTGATGTGCTGCCACACAAAAGACAGGGCGGGGATACATTGACTCCTGTCTCAGCCGTTCAAATTACTGACACCGGCCCAACCAGCAGGACACAAAATTGCGAGGGCTCGAACCATGTGTCGGACACCATGTGTCGGAAGCCGATGTTCTACCCCCGAAACGACAACAAAAATTGCATCAAAAGATGGTCAAGAAAAACTTCGCTTTTCAAAAACAAAGGCATCCTCATAATTAATTATCTGCTTCAACGAATTATTTCTTTTTTTTTTAATGAAAATGTCGAAATGTTTCTGATACGAACATAAAAGAAATACTGAACATTCACTTTATCCAGTTGTCTAGTTATAAATCGACCAAATTTAGAAAATGGCTTGCATTCAGCTACGTCTGTAATTTCTGTAGCACTCTAAGAAATATACAATAAACAATAACAGCAAAAACAGCAACAGCAACGCCAAGTACACTAATAATAATAATAACAATAATAATAATAATAAT